>OVAN01008994.1:1205-17475 GCA_900406275.1 Anastatica hierochuntica | reverse complement strand
TGTGGATCCCACCATTTTAGGAGAAGATATCGGGGGCAGTTACAACAGCTTCCGATCGCGAAAAACAATTATTTAAATGAAGGAAGAGGATGTCACAAGGTTCTGCTTCAACTCATCTTCAACCAAAACACTTTTTTGACATTCTTTTCGAAAACTTTTGTATTCATCTAATCATTGATAAGAAATAATCAGATTCCTTTTTCGTTGATCATTCTGTGATACTAAACCTCTTTTCTATCTGTTACTTCGACTATTCATCTCAATAGAAAATAGCATTCATTCAACAAGTTCTTACGGGATCCAACCCACATAGTCTTTCTCTAAATCTAAACCTATTCACAAAATCTAAGTCTCTCTCACAATGACCCTTTAAAAACACACACCAAAACAAAAATATGCAATGGTATTCACAATGGTTTGTAGGCGTTCCTTTAGACACTCATATTTATGGGTGTCGAGTGGATGAAGCGTAGGAGTTGGAGTTGGCTTCTTTGTTCTCTTTGAGTATCTCCTCGTGTGCTTTTCCTATTGTTCTTTGATTTGAGTTTTTACCTAAACAAGAGAATTAGGTAATGTAAGTATCAAGAGACAATTAAATCCGAATGAAATACTAAGTGAGAGTATGAACCATGATCTATTTCAAGCAAAAAAAAGTCATTACTTAATTGGTTCTTCTCAAGTCAACTTAGCAAAAATCATTCAATCTTCCAAACTCAAGCTTAAATCAACATTTACTTTACTAAGCAATCATGTCAAATCCATCTCTTAAGAAAAAATCAAACTCAAATTCTTGAACTACACATTTTTCTAGGTTATGTCTATTTCAAATTATTCATGGATTCAAACAAGTAACTTAGGAACTAGCCATTTATCATGAAGCTAAGATCAAATGCACCAATCCAATGCAAATATAATACCACACGAAATCAAATCCATGCATAAACACTAGTCTTAAATGTCCCTAATCAAGTGTCTAAATCAAATTTAAATCATCATTAGTAAATTGGACTTAGAAAGCATCTTAAATCATTAAGCTCAATTCAAAGGGCTAAAAGCTTCTAACTCCCCTAAAAATATTTTCAAGCCAACCAAGGCACAAGCAAAATCAAAAATTAACTTAAATCATAATATAAACAAAAGGATATTCATGGGATTGCCTCCCAAGTGTGCTTTGTTTAAAGTCCCTTAGCTTGACTTTCTTTTAACGTACCCTTGATGAAGCCATGGATCACGCGGCTCATATTCATCATAAAACCACCTCTTAAATGTCTTCATCCATATCTCCTCAAAAGGAATCCTTATTGGTTCATCTATGCTCACTTCTATGGTGGAGATCAAGCCAAAGTCTTTGTCAAAAGGTTTGTCCATTGGAGATTCTTCTTCTTGGAACCTTTGTTGAGGATCCTCAACATTTTCTTGTTGTTTCTCCTTAGAATCTTCCTTATTAACTTCTTTCTTGGCCATGGAGATCACATGTGGTTATTCTTTGGTTGGGAGACTCCATTCTTTTTGTTCATCCTCCTCAAACTTTGCATTCATAGCTTCCATACTAGTATATCCGAAGAGTTCTTCAAATTCATTGATGCTCTCTTCTTCTTCTTGAATATCATCTAGTGTGGCTACTTCTTTGCTTGAGGTTTCATCATCATCAATGGAAATCTCGTCTTTTTCCTTTTTTATTCCGGTTACCAATACATTCTCCAAAGGGTCTTCAAGGTTCTTCCTAATTGTTCTTACTACTTCCATGATGTTGTTGAATGAATCACTTGAGATGCAAACGGTTTTCACTTCATCATCATACTCGTCATAAAATGGCTCTCCCATAGAAAAGTATTGGTTGTCAAAGATGCCCATGGTTGTAGCCTCTTCTTCATATTTCACAAACAAATCTACATCAACCTTGCATCCAAGTTGTGATTCAAACTCCATAATAGCTTCTTCGGTCTCAATTAGGAATTCATCCTTGATTTGATCTCCCTCTTCAAAAAACTCCTCAATAGCAATTGTATTTTCTTCAAATTCTTCGGTTTTGTCAAGAGGTAGACTCCTTTCTTCTTTCTCTTCAACCCTTTGTATAGTCCTGATGTTGGTTTCCTCCACATGTTTCATTTTATCTTCCATTTGAGAGAGAAAGTTGTTTTTCATATCTTCTATCTTGGTACAAATGGAATCTAAGTGTCTTTCTATCTCAATCCTTCCCCTTTCTTGTCCTTCCAACAACTCCTTAAGCAAGTTGTGGTTCTCATCTTCCTTTTAGACTTGGGAAGAATGACTCTCTTGATTTTCGCATTCCACTTTCCAATAATTGGATCTCTCACCCTTTTCATATTGACTTCTTTGATCATATTCCCAAAATGGTTGATGATTAATGGCGTCCATCCTATCAAATCTTTCATGTATCTCATTCTTGAACTCCTTTTGCGATTGTACCAAAGCCTTAAGCATGTTGTGGCTCTCTTCAATCTTTGAAGCTTTGGGAGAATGAAGTTTTTGAATATTGTAAGGTTCATTTCTAGGATAGTACCGCTCACCATATTCATGTGAATTCATTGGAGCATACTACCCATGTGTTTGACGCTCCCTTGAGGTGGATGGCTTTTAATCTCTATGGTAGCTAGGGGGTTTGAAGCTACCTCTCTTTCTTGTTCTTCCAACATGAGCTTTAAATTTGAATCCATGTAGGAAGACATCTCCATTCTTCTTTGTGATTNTGATTGACCTTGCAAAAAGAACAAACACTTGGAAGAAAGTTAGTATCCAAACAAAAATAAACAAAACATAAAAAGAAAGTTTAGTCTAAGGAAAAACTAAAATCCTAATGAGAATTTACTTAGTTTCCCGGCAACGGAGCCAAAAACTTGATGAGGCTAGATTTCGCTAGTGATTAACTCAATTTCAAGTTTTAAATTTATAAACCTTAATCACTAGCAATCCCCACTAACCGCAAGTATACGGCTATGTCGATTGCAGTATTTAAAGGTCGAACCCACGAGAACTAGAGTTTCAAGCACTAAGAATATTTTATATCTCCTAAGCTAAGCAAATAAGAAGAGAGAAAAGTGGCAGCACAAAGATAATAAAGAACAAGCAACACAACCTAAACACACTAAACAAGACTTANGAGAAGTGGAACTTGGATTGGCAATTGAGAAGAGGTAATCAAGTGGCTAACTAACAAGAAAGGAGTCAATCAAAAAAACTAGTCTCACAATCAAGGAATCATTAATAGCCTAATCTACTCCCATGACAATAGGCCATTTCCATATTGATTACATTCACTCAACTCTCGTTTGTTGCAAATGATAAATCAATTAGGAATCACTAAGAGCAAGTCCATATAGTCACTAAACTCCCTAGCAACCAACTCATGTTGGCTAAGCTAAGTTTAGCATGCTTTAGGTTCTCCTAGACATTTCAACGAACACCTCTCGGGCGTGAAATGCATACATATCAAGATCAAGTTTTTATCCTAGATCTAGCATTAAGAACACCTAAACCATAGAGATCTAAGTTCATTCTATCTTTAGACATCATTATCTAACCACCTAATCACTCCCTAATCTACCAATGCAAGATCCAATGTGTTCTACTCACTAAGACCCATGAAAAAACCAAGAAATGTCACAAGCTTCTTGAAAATCCATGCTTGAAGTGAGAAGAAGGTCAGAAGAGATGAGAAGAGATGATTGGATGCAAACAAACACAAAGAGACCCAAGAAAAATCTCAACTTTGTGAGAAAGGAAGAATCTTGGAAAAAAGGGAGAAACTTGATGAAGAACAAGGAAGAGCAATGGATCTAAAGAGAGGAGAAACACATGAATGATTTAAAGAGATTTAAGCACAAAGTGTTTACAAATATTTAAATCAAACTTAAACACATGAAGAACACACACAAAAAAACACAAGCTTAGGTAGCACAAATGTTCTTGGTGGCTAAGAGGATGTGTTTCTACTAAAAGGGGGGTGAGAGGGTGCCCTAGAAGCCCTAAAACACGTCAAAGTGGTCTGGCATCAACCTAAGGGAAGTTAGCATCAACCCCTGGGTCGATACTTGGTCGCGTTGGGCAGCAAGACTGTTAAGGGAAGCCAGCATCGACCCAATATTGGCCAGCAACGACCCTTGGGTCGATGCCAGATCTCCTTGACAGTTTCTTCTTCTTGTTCTTTCAATTGCCGTCAGAATGGTGTATTATTTGCATATACTCTCTTCTCCACTTCTATTTGGCTTTTGATTCTCTTTGTTTCTTCACCGTTTAAGCATCAGGAATCCATCATCCAAAGCTCTCAAGTTGCTCATCCAAAGATTGTACCTACAAATGCAAAAGAATGCAATGCAAATACAAAATCCTAAACTAGACTCAACTTAGAAACTTTATGAATTATAACACCTAAATGCATTATATACAACCTAAATGCAACTAAAACACATACTAAATGATGCTAAATATACGTTAAATTATGAACAAATCACGCTAGACGCTTTATTATGTTCTCCATGGCTTCTATCATTCCCATTAGCATGGCTTATACACCAAGGGCCTCGTTAGAGTTTTCCCCGTAGGTTTGCCAAGGCCACTATGATGGTGCAAGTCAGGGGTCTTGGTCAGTCCTGAGCTTGGAGTCTGATGCGTTCGATTTTCCCTAATGATCTCCGTTGGTGTTTCGCCTAGTGTCTGCATTGATGGGACTTTCCTCTTGACTCTAGCACGCCTTTTGTAATCTTCGCCGTAACCATCGGGTACACCAGCATTTGTCACCGCCGTCAAAGATTTGAGAACGGTGTTCTCATCCTCCATCTCTTTCAGGCGAGCTTCGTTCTCTCTTAGCTTCGCCGAGATCAGCTCGTATTCTTGAAGTTTCGCCGCGATCGCCGCATTGTCTGCTATCTCGGGTTTTTTCTCTTCAAGTTGAATCGCATCTACATCCTCGGATATGGATTCGAGGATTTTGTTGTTTACTGGTTCGGATGAACTGTCAAATTCGTTCGCTCATCTTTGTTTCTTTGTTCTTGTTGAAATCTCCCCCTCCTTCTAGCGTCAAACTGTTTGGGGATTTTTTGGTGATTTTTCCTTGGAGAAGAACAAGAACATGGTTTCTAAGGGTTTTTGAGATAGATGAAGAGATGAGCAAAAGAGACTAAAGGGATGTGTAAAGCAACTTCTTTTATTGAAGTTTAAGAGAATTGATTACAATATGAGTTTCTTGTGTAAAAGCTCGGATCCTTGAATTGGGGTTCTTCCCGTTGTATTTATAGCCTTGGAACCAGAGTATTTCCATATATTTTATAGATAACTTCTATATTCGAGTCTATCTTATACAATAAGAAATATTTCCCTACATTCATTAAGGTATTTGTCCTTTTATTTTAAGATTTAGACCGACTAAGGGGATATCCGCCCTACCTCGGCTATGACTTCAGCTTGGCGGTGGTGTCCTTGGCTATGGCTTTGGTTTACACCTACAACTAGAGAGTTTATTTATATCTCCTTAGTCTAGGCTATGGCTGGACACTAAGTGAATAATATTATCCCCAACAGGACACATAGTAAATTTTGATTATCAAATGTAAAATATTGTATCACGCAATATGATTGTCATGTTTTATATATTTTGTGATGTGGAGCGAAAATATATTATTATAAAAGATATTATATAAATTTAAAGAGTATATAATATCGATATGTATTAGTGTTGTTTGGATATTGAAGTTCTCATAATTTTAAAATATTAAAATTTGTTTACATTGTTTGGGGGTTTTATGGACGTTCTTCGATGGAGAAGAAAAAGAACAAGGTGATCGATGGTTTTTGGGGTCTTTAGGGTTTTGGAAGAGAGATGAGCGAAAGAAAAGACAAAAGAGAACAAGGGATATGCAAAAGTCTCTTCTTTATTTATGAATAAGAGGTCGATTACAATAGTGTATATGTTTTTCAAAGTCTCGGGGTCGGATCCTTGAATTAGGGTTCTTCCCCTTGTATTTATAGCTTTCGACTTAGGGTTTTTCCATTTATCTTATGGATAACTCCTAAATTCGAGCTTATCTTACAAATGGAATATTTCCCAAGATTCAATAAGGTATATGTCCTTATCTCTTAAGATCTTAGACCGACTTAGGGGATATCCACCCTACCTCGGCTATGGCATCGGCTTGGCGGTGGTGTCCTCGGTTATGGCCTTGGTTAGCACCTACAACTAGGGGGCTTATTTGGTATAGGCTATGGCCTGACTCTAAGGGAATAAAATTTCCCCCAACAGTTCCCCCCCCACTCTTCATTTTCCACCTGTGGAATTTGAAGATTAGATCTTGTCTTAAGAGATTTTGGTTCATAACTTAGTTTTGGGTCGACTTTATGAGAATAATAAAAATAAGAGAAGCTCTCGCCATGGCTTCCGCTGCTATGGCTTCATCCTTGGTGAGTCTAATTAGCGCTTGGTAGGCCGCATCTTTTTTATAAACTCTTGGGCTTGAACTCCATGGCTTAATCTGGGCTTTTTTTTTGTCTTTGGCCCATAATCGCTAGGATTATATAGGCGGGATCATTCGCCACCGCAGAATTAGTCACGAAGTAGTCGCAAAAGAAGTGTTTACGACTAATTTGCGACTAAAACATCAAGTCGCAAATATTTCGTCGCAAAAATGTTTAGTCGCAAAGAAGTCGCGAATTTGCGATTATTTTATGACATCCTAATGTGGTTTGTATATTAGCGACATTTTTATAAATGTATGTAGAGAAGAAAAATAATGACGGTTGCGTGATTACATTTATGTGTCGGATATTAGCGACGGCTTAACGATTTCTTTGCAGTCCTAAATTAGCAAGGTTTTAAAGACTGTTTTTGCTGATGCAAAATAACGACCAGTTTATGACGACAGCTTTTGGTCGTATCTTAGCAACCCTTTTATAACCGCATTACGAGAGGCAAATTAAACGACGGTTTGGTGATTTCGTTTATGGGTTGGATATTAACGACGTTTTTACGACTACGTTGTAGTCCTAAGTTAGCAATGTTTTAATGACTGCTTGTGCTGATGCAAATTAACGACTATTTTATGACGACATCTTCGGTCGTATATTAGCGACCTTTTTGTAACTGTCTTTAGAGATGCAAATTTACGACTTGTTAGTGATATCATTTAGGTGTTGGAGATTAGCGACGACTCTATGACTTTTTTGTTGTGATGAATTAGCAACGTGTTTAAGACTCTTTTAGTTTATTCAAATTAACGACCATTTTGTGACTATGGTGGGCACAAATAGTCTGTAATTACCAATTATATGGTGAGTAACTACAAAAAGAACAGAAATGGTGGCAAACTAACAACCTAATAACCAAACATTTTAAAAAACCAGTATGCAAATTGGTATGGTCAATAATATTTATATTATAACTAAACCTTAAAAGTATATTTACAAAATATACGTTGATGCCATTGTTTACCAATAACCAAAAAGACATCAATCACATTAGATAGTCAAAGTTTTGAAGGTGAAGAAGAGAGATCAAGTTTGCATATCATGTGGTGAGGTTTGTGGAACAGATGGAGTTGGTGTTGTACCTGCGGCAGGCGCTGAGCTTTGGGCTGTTTGCGGAGCTTGAGAATCCATGTATTGAGGTCTTTATTATTCATGTAATTAAGAAGCATTTCCATTGTTGTCATGGCTGATTTGGCCTCTCTAAGCTCTGCATCGCGTCATTCATTTTGTGTAGCTAGTTCTGCTATCTTAGCATTGGCAACTTCAATTTGAAGCTTAACTTCTGTGAGCGATGATGCAACAGAGCCTCCATTCGGTTCTGTTTCTTTCCTGTCATCGATAGTTTCCACGAGACTGCCAAGTCCATAGTGGTTGCCTCTGCGATCTATTTTTGTCGCCTTGAGACAAGAATAAAAAAAAATGAGGTTAACAAATCATACAACAAATTCGGAAGACATACAACTCATACAACATACAACTCATACAACATAATCTGAACACATAAAGACAATGTCTTAATCGTATCAAATTCAGAAGACATTTATCATGATCTTTTCAAAAATCATTATCATTATAGACTCTAAAATCACATATCATATGCAGAGAACGTATGTAGACTATCAATTATGATCACATTCATAACACATTCAGCAAGATCGTTCACATTTACAATATATCAAATCACAATATCAGAAAACAACATTAATCTATCTCACTTTCTTATAGGAAAAAGCAATACCTGGAGAAATATCTCATCCTCTTCCGCAATGGAGAGGGTATGAGGTGTTTGTCCTGGGAAATCTCCATCCAAAGTGGCAGCCGCCAATTCCTTTTTCCTTTCGTTCAAGGTCATTTGGTAGGTTTCAACAATGTTTCTGGCTTTCTCATCATCGACAAACGTTCCATCGGATTTTGTATGAGCTCTGATAAACACTTCACCAAGAGAGACAGGCCGCCCCAACTCCTGTTCCTACGAGGGCAAAGTGTTAGTAAAAAACAACGTCTTAAAACAAAATGATGTAATTAATTTACCAGATTTTCCTGGAGCTGAATGTAGGATTTTTGACCGGATACATGCTTGTGTTTGCCAAGACCACCACGATTAGAGTTGCGGGAAAGAGAAGCAGATTCGCTCCTCGACACTTGTTCTTGAGTTTTCCACAGAGGTCGTTTGTTGTCTTTCTTAACTTGGCTAACAATACCTTTCATTCTCCTTTTGGCAACTTTAAGAAACTCTTTCTTAACCAATGCAGTGATCCCAACATACATCCGCTGCACAAATAGAACAATGTAAAAGAAGTTACAATATGCTAAAACTTAAACATATTATCAACTAATACAGAGTGCAATGAGTTTACAAGAAGACCAAAGTACCAAAAACTGAGAGCAAGAAACAGGGAAGTTTAAAGTTAAGTGAAAAAATTCAGGACAGATTACAACCAGAAAAGTCACAGCAAATGGTTAAGTGCAATCAGATTTAGTAACACTTAATTGATTGATAAAAACCTTCAAGATGAAAGCTTACTAAACTTGTTATCAGTTCAAATAAACCTCAACATAACATAAAGAAACCAAAACATACCGCAAATGTTCTCCAATATTGTTCTTGGATGTCAATAGGTGTGACCTTCCCACTGTAGTAGGGGCAATCAAATTTCCGTCAAAAAATTTCCAGCGATATCTTGAGCCAATTTGCCTTTGTCTCGGCGAAACCTAATGACAAGTTAAAAGAAAAAGATCATTTGTTGACAAGTATTGAGCTACATACAAGGTTTACTTAACTGTCTATATTGAAATCATATAGAGCAAACAACACACACCAATCCATCATGATAGTTGCTCGAAGACATGGTAAGAAATCACAACAGCTAGACATATCACTAGACTATACTATACATATCACCATTTAAACTATCAAAAATTAAGGTATCTTCATAATAAATATCCAGACTGCTTTGCCTAAATCTGCAATACTCGGTTGATTATATCATCTTCTCACTACTTAAGAGCTTACCATAGATTCTTAACACCAGGCACACGAACGTTGCTCAGTTGAGGTAGATTCTCACGTCCTGGAAGTGCTAATAGAGCATCGAACAACTCCTCGTAATTGTCTGGTGCTTCACCATCAGGCTGGTCATCTGCACTTTCCGGATAGTCGATGTCATTTTCCTGAGCTTCATCATCTTGTTGGGGCTGCAGAATGTGCTGGGGAAGATACGGTTGATATTTTTGGTGAACAAAGTTTTGTTCTGCTTGGGGTTGAGGTTGAATGAAGGTATGTGGTTGAGGTTGCGACTGTGAATGTCGTTGTGATTCTGTTGGACGTCATGATTGTGTTTCGGTGTGGTGCGGATATTGGATGGGAAATGGTGATTTTTTATGGGTTTTTTGAGACCTCACCCGTCGCTGAAGTAGATGGATTGGAAGAAGGAGTTGACGAAGGAGTTGAAGAAGGATTGGATGAGTGAGAGGATTGTAGAACAACTTTACCACGACCGATGGCTGAGGGAGAAGAAAACCTTTGTGAAGATGTCGCTTGTTGAGAACCACCACCTTGAGATGGTGCAGCGATTGTCTGATTAGACCCACCTCTCTGCAGTTTTTCCAGTCGGGTTAGGCCTAACGGATCCAACAGAGCGACCACCTCTTCCTCTATTCGGTTTTGCGGCCATGATCAACTGCTTTTGTCACACAATAGATTGATTTGAGAAGAGATTGAGAGTTGGCTCACAGAATTTAGAGAGATGGCTCGAGAAAGAAGATGAAAGATAGAAGTGTTTTATAATAAAAGCTTAAACACCTATTTATTTTGTTGATTTCATGCGTTTATGGTTAACTAAAATTGTTAGTGAAAATTTTAGTTACGAGGGAAAGTAACCGCCAACATTTTACCGAAAATAATCAAAAACAATAGTCACAATATAGTCCTAAAATAGTCAACTACATTTTTATAACGTCGCAAATTAGTCGCTAAATTGCGACTGTTTTCATACAATTCTGAGGCCCAAAAAATTTATCATATGCAGTCTCTGAGTTTGATGGGCTTGTTAGATAGTTGGGCCCAAAAGATAATATGCAAGAAAATAAGGCCCAAGTCCAACATATATCCTATGCTTCATAAACTCCGTTTTCTTTTAGACGTGACTATTCGTCTTCAAACTTCTCCTTCCTCGTTTGCGTAGACACGCATCACTAAGTTCTCTACAATGGAGATTTCCTCTCTTCTGTTCTCTCTACTTACCTTCTTCATCCCTACAGGTAGGAGGTTCGGTAATGTGTCTTTCACTTTCGTTATTTGACTAGGATTATGTTTGTCCGACTCTCTCTGTTTTTGTTTTAAAATTAAAATCTACATCTTTAAGAAGTTCTTGGTGTGGTAATATTACAAGATTGATCTATATTCCATCTATTTTTTGACTCTTGATGTGTTTTTTCTCGTGTTGGTTGCTGCCATGCATTGTTTTTTTTTTAATTTGTTCTAAATTTTTTAGTATTTGATTCTCGGTTTTGATTCATGCTTGTATTTAAAGCAGTTGATGGTGGTAATGTTCCAGAATCAAGTTCGTCTAGTGGAAGTTACCACGATGACAGTTCATTGGTTGAGTCTCCTCCACATTCTCCTCCACATGCTCCTCCACGTGATCTTCCACACTCTCCTCCACATTCACCTCTATGGCCATATGATGACGGTAGTGATCTCCAAGATGGTATATTTGTACCTTCTAATGTAGATGCTCCTTCCGAAGTTATGGAGTTTCCATCCGAGGACGATGAAGACGCTGAGTGGGAGAAGCTGCGGGAAGAAGCTTTCGAAGAGATGGCTAAGGAGTGTCAACCCGAAGATGGTCCGAAAGATGTTTTCCTGATGATGGTTTGTATCGTGAAGCCAAAGATGATGATGATTCCTCGGATAGTTGTGGTTCTTACCACTCTTTCAAGGTAATTTGTGAGCCTTCCAAAGACTCTGGTGATGTGTCAAGCAATTGTACGTCTAATAGGAAAAGAAGACGGGTCGAGTCGGATGAAGGATCCTCTACTGACGATGAAGATGGTGATGAGGATGAGAGTGATGATGAAGATGATTATTAGATTAGGATGAATGTTTGAAGTTTCTTTTTGGTATGTAAATATTAATTCCTTTCCAAAGAATGTTCTTTGAAAGGATTAGTTTTTGTGAGCATAACTCAGATATTCCTTCTTTTTGTTCTTTGTGTATATATTTCCGTTAATTCTGAAGTTAGTATGCAATATTAATTTTCCACTTTCTGAATTTGGTTCTTCAAACAAAAAAAAATTGTATATTCTGATCATTACTAACAAAGGTTTAGTTCTAACATCTATAGCATCTATAGAAACTCATTTAAAGCTTTCGTTTGGACATGTGTAATGGTTTCTATGTTCTTTTGTTTAAATATTCTTAACAGTTCAATATATTTGTTAAAATTAAGAGCATCATTAACTCATATACCCAAATGGATTTCTTATAATAAAATAATATTAAAAAAAATAAAATAAGTAATAGAGAGAGAGGAGTTGGGGTTCTTATTTTGTGAAATAAGAAACCAAATTTCTTATATAAGAATCCCAATTTTTGATGTGTCAACATTTTATTGGTTTTAAAAAACAAACAAATTATTTTTTTAAGAAACCCATTTGAGTTTGTGGGTTAATGATGCTCTAAGTAGACTTGATTGTTAAAGACATGATTTGACCACTCACTTAAAGGATATCTATTAGAATATGGTTGCATGCAAAAGCATGGGTTTATTTACTTGTGTCAGGTTTTTATAGAATCTAGGTGATTCTTAAATCTCTAGACCAAAATAGAAGCAAAAAGGAATTAGTTTTGTTGGTAATTTGCTGAACATTAATTTCTCTTATTGGATTAGAACTTTAGTTCTTTCCTCTCGAGGCATCACCGTAACTAGGAGGGAAGATCCATTTAGAATGTTAGGGGGTGTCATTTTTTCATGGAATTACATACATTCTCTGTAAATTATTCATAATATAGTAAACTCAACCATTTTATAATTTGATGCAAAACTTACAAATTTTATTTGTCAATTGAATATAGACAAGTTTACAATAAGTTTTACATCCATTGAATTTGTGATATAGCAATTTTATTTAAAACGTACATACACATTTCATTAAAATTTACAATCGCATAACACAATAAGGGATTTCGAAATGAAAATATTAATTCAGTTTGACAAACGTATTTCTTGTTGAAATTGGTTTGTTAATGTAATGATTGATGTAACAAATAAGAAAGTGTATGTTTAAAAAAGTGGCCATGTGATGAATATTTTGGAAGAAAAACAAAATGACTTACAAAAGACTCGTAAAAAAGTCAGAAATATCTGGTTTCGTCGCAAAGCAGTCGCCAATTTGCGACGATTTTGTTACTATTACATAAGCCTAATAACTCGATTCCTTAAACCCTAAATCTTCACGTTGTACACATTACGGAGTCGGAAATGGGTCGGAGATTTGCAACTATAAAGTGACAATTCAGAGAACATAAAAAATAGAAACCATGAATACTTAATAAGTAACATTGAGAAACATATATGAATAGAGAACTCATGAATTTTTTCAATTGAATATAGACATTTCAGTTTATAATAAGTTTTACATCCACTGTTGTTGTGATTTAGCAATTTTATTTAAACCTTACCTACACATTTCATTAAAATCTACAATCGCATTACACAATAAGGGATTTCAAAATGAAAATATTAATTCAGTTTGACAAACGTATTTGTTGTTGAATTTGGTATGTTAATGTAATGATTGATGTAAAAAATAAGAAGGTGTATGTTTAAAAAATTGGCCATGTGATGAATATTTTGGAAGAAAAACAAAATGACTTACAAAAGACTCGTAAAAAAGTCAGAAATATATGGTTTCGTCGCAAAGCAGTCGCCAATTTGCGACGATTTTGTTACTATTACATAAGCCTAATAACTCGATTCCCTAAACCCTAAATCTTCACGTTGTACACGTTACGGAGTCGGAAATGGGTCGGAGATTTGCAACTGTAAAGTGACAATTCAGAGAACATAAAAAATAGAAACCATGAATACTTAATAAGTAACATTGAGAAACATATATGAATAGAGAACTCACAAATTTTTTCAATTGAATATATACATTTCAGTTTATAATAAGTTTTACATCCACTGTTGTTGTGATTTAGCAATTTTATTTAAACCTTACCTACACACTTCATTAAAATCTACAATCGCATTACACAATAAGGGATTTCGAAATGAAAATATTAATTCAGTTTGACAAACGTATTTGTTGTTGAATTTGGTATGTTAATGTAATGATTGATGTAAAAAATAAGAAGGTTTATGTTTAAAAAATTGGCCATGTGATGAATATTTTGGAAGAAAAACAAAATTAGTTACAAAAGACTCGTTAAAAAGTCACAAATATCTGGTTTCGTCGCAAAGCAGTCGCTAATTTGCGACGGTTTTGTGATTATTAAATGAGCCTTATAACTCGATTCTCTAAATCCTAAATCTTCACTATGCAAACGTATATGGGTCGGAAATGGATAAGAGATTTGCAACTGCAAAGTGACAATTCGGAGAACATAAAAAACAGAAATCATGAATACTTAATAAGTAACATTGAGAAACATATATGAATAGAGAACTCATGAATTTTGTCAATTGAATATAGACATTTCAATTTACAATAAGTTTTACATCCAATGTTGTTGTGATTTAGCAATTTTATTTAAAACGTACATACACATTTCATTAAAATCTACAATCGCATTACGCAATAAGGGATTTCAAAATGAAAATATTAATTCAGTTTGACAAACATATTTCTTGTTGAATTTGGTCTGTTAATGTAATGATTAATGTAAAAAATAAGAAGGTGTATGTTTAAAAAATTAGCCATGTGATGAATATTTTGGAAGAAAAAAAAATTAGTTACAAAAGACTCGTTAAAAAGTCACAAATATTTGGCTTCGTCGCAAAGCAGTCGCTAATTTGCGACGGTTTTATGACTATTACATGAGCCTTATAACTCGATTCTCTAAACCTTAAATCTTCACTATGCAAACGTATATGGGTCAAAAATGGGTCGGAGATTTGCAACTGCAAAGTGACAATTCGGAGAACATAAAAAACAGAAATCATGAATACTTAATAAGTAACATTGAGAAACATATATGAATAGAGAACTCATGAATTTTGTCAATTGAATATAGACATTTCAATTTACAATAACTTTTACATCCATTGTTATTGTGATTTAGCAATTTTATTTAAAACGTACATACACATTTCATTAAAATCTACAATCGTATTACACAATAAGGGACTTCGAAATGAAAATATTAATTTGAGTATGACAAACGTATTTCTTGTTGAATTTGGTATGTTAATGTAATGATTGATGTAACAAATAAGAAGGTGTATATTTAAAAAAAAATGGCCATGTGATGAATATTTTGGAAGAAAAACAAAATTTGTTACAAAAGACTCGTTAAAAAGTCAATAAAACGAGTGTTGTCAATGACAGTAAGTCTGAAGGGACAGTCTATAGGCCTAAAACCGATAAACGCATCATGTACTTCAACACAGAATATTTCAACCCATTTGCCTTCTCCTTTGTCAAGACCTTTGAATTTGGAAGCTTATGCGGGTGGAATTATGAGCTCAGTCTTACTTCCCTGCACATTAAGTTAAGTTTAGATATGTTATAATCATATTTATAACAGCAATATATCGAACAGCAACTCACATCCGTGTCAGCTAATATGTAACTCTAGAAGGGTCCTAAGCCAAAGAATTTCAAACGCGTGGATCCGTATGATCTTCACTTTGAAACGCCATGCTCTAAGTGTCTCATTCCCGTGAATCTCTTTGAGCATGTTGTAGTGCTCCATTTTGTTATGTAATTGATTTTTTGTTGTTTATGGAATTGAAGAGAAAATCAAGTAAGAGTAGATGAAGTTACGGTTTTGTTGAATATGAAACTGCATTGAAACTGACGCTATTTAATGGGAGTTATCATGGGGAGAAAATGAACAGTCTATTCCATTTTATTAATTAATTAGTAATCCTAATACAACTCACCACTACTTGACTGTGTAGAGTTACGATTAAATTCAGTGGTGGTGTTTGTCAAAAATTATCAAAAGTTGAAAAAAATGGTAAGTGCAATGAGTTTGTTGACTGTTGAAATGGATTTATATGTAAAACTAGTTTAATGAATATAAATTTTAGAAAAATAAATTTAATGATTATCCATAGTTTTATTTTAATTTACAAAAAAAATGAAAATATTTAATAGGAAAATGTTATCTATTCATGAGTTCATTAAAATTAATTGCATAGTCTAGAGAAGGTGTAATGATTATTCCATTTGAAGAGTTGCAACTATATGAGATTTCCGTAAAACCTTTTCTGTGTTGACAAGATAAGTAATTGCAACATGAAATGCAAGCCTTGTTTCACCAACCCGAGAAAGTGCATTTGTAGATCAATTTATTCTTCTTGCACGGTGCCTTAAACGAACCTGATATCCATTTCTGTTGTATGGGAATTAATTGCAAAAAATTAAATGAACATGAGATGCAAAGATGATCCGAGAAGTTTCTTTAATAGGTGTAAACGAACCTGATATTCATTTCTATTATCGATGGGCTCTTAGCCCATTTTCTATTTAAAAGAAAAAAGGTAAGAGACGGTTCTCGAAACCCTAAGGGAAGAACCGTCTCTTCCCTTCGTCTCTCTCTCTCTCTCTCTCTCTCTCTCTC
>OVAN01008993.1:0-17475 GCA_900406275.1 Anastatica hierochuntica | reverse complement strand
ATATAAGAGAACGAAAGTTAAAAGAGATGGGTGCGCGTTCTGAGAGATATATAGAGTTCACAAATTCATAGTTAAGAAGGGTATTAGGTATTGGTCAGTGGTTTTAGCAGAGATAGCTATAAACGTAAAACTGATCAAACAAAGACTTGTGTGTTTTTGTTTGAGAGATATCTAATAAAAAGTTTCTTTTAGTATTTCTTTGCATTTTACTAGTTATACCATCGTATCCGTTCTAACGGGAAGAATCATTCTATGGAGCTAAGCATGAAAGGAGATTTTGCCAAAGCAGATGGAATTTTGACAAAAACAACAATTATATGACATGCTTCAACAGTTTGAGAACCCTGACAACCCAAAATTATTTCTTTAAAATGCCCTTGTGCATCGAAATCAGCTATGTTGGAACTTTTGTTCATTGGCATAAATTAGCTTTAATTGGTAAGTTTGTCTGCTTCTTTTGGCATTATTTCTAGTAACAAGAGATAGGGAATACAAAGAAGGGGCTCATTATACATAGGAATGGAGACAAAATGTTCTTTTGTTGATGCATCATTGGTTTCAAGTGAGCAGAAGGCAAGCATTGGTTGGATCCTTTTCAACCGAGTCACCGTGATAACTTGCCCACCCTTCAAGGTTCTATGACAATATATGGAACCAGTTAAGTCTTCCTTGGGAGCGGAAGCATTAGCTCTAAAAGGAAGCTCTTTACAGATTGAGTAACATGGGATATATATGATGATATAGCTTATGGTGGTGATCATAACAATACTATAATAAACTCATATTTCAGGAACGAGACCAAGGTCCCCGTGGTGCTTACAAACACACTAGAAAGTATTGCTACATACATTTAGAAGATCATATATACAAGGAAGAGGCCAGATTCAGTTTGAGCAAGTGAAGAAATTGACAAAGAAGCATGCAGATGAATTGGCCCAAACATATGTTATCAAATGGTTCTAATCTACTACATGGAAACAAATGGTGTACATCTCTTCTTAGTCTGCTAATGTACTCTCAATATGTAACAACTTTGATTATCAATGAAAGGAATCACATGTCGACAAAAAAAAAGTTCAAGGGGGTAATTAGCTAACCGGATTGATATTTCACACACAAAACAAAAGCAGCAACTCAATGTAGCCTGGACCGGTTTAATCCTATTCTGGTTCGGAATAATATTATATATATATATATATATATACTATTTAATGGAAAGTTACTTTAATGATAAAATA
Organism: Anastatica hierochuntica; assembly: GCA_900406275.1. Lineage (NCBI taxonomy): Eukaryota > Viridiplantae > Streptophyta > Magnoliopsida > Brassicales > Brassicaceae > Anastatica > Anastatica hierochuntica. The sequence goes on along the minus strand of OVAN01008993.1, from coordinate 16,237 downwards.
TTATTTGTTTTAATTCTATTGGTTCAAAATGATGATATGGATAAAGTTAAAATGTGACATGGAAGGGCAGAAATGACAACATGGAATTGTTGAGATTAATTTGAATAAAAACAAAATCTTTATTTAAAACTATACACATATCTTCATTTAAAATATTAAACTATAATATATAGATTAATATTATCTTAAAAATATTTTCTAATACTAATATAATATAATTTTATACCTAATCTAATATACTTTTCTAAATATATTAAAATATATTCTATTTTAATCAAATAAATATATTTTACCTTGAAATATAGACATAAAAAATTCATGCATCAACATAGAATATTATTATTATATAGTTAAAATTAGAAACTTTTGTGAAAATCATTTTTTCATATAAACTCAAAAAACTAATTTTTGTAAAATTTATAAGCAGTCAACATTATCCCAAATATGCAACAAAAATCTTCATCAACAAACATTTATAAATTCTATCATTTTATTAAATTTTTAACTATTGAAAATAAATATTTTCAATAACAATAATTGATGATAAAACATTAGTGGGTCATTTTTAACAAAAAATATTGAGATTTCGCTTAATTATAATCATCATTTTTTATTTTTCGACCGAATTATAAGGTTAGAAAACAATGTTATCTTTTCAAAATATATATAAATGACTTTGATAAAAATAAAATAATATCTAAAATAAAATATGTTAATTAACAAATATTTTTAATTCATCGGTGTCACATTATATGTAACACGAAAAATAGTATTTTAGCTTTATTACTTAAAGTTTTAGATTTAAAACATACACATAAATAATTTACGATTATTAACATAAATTTTAATTATTATATATTACATATAAAACCTTTAAAATCAGTTATGAGATTCGAAAGGGTTATATCTAGCTAATTTTGTTAAAAATTTAAATCTAAAAGAAGATAAGAAAATGTTAAGTACGGATTATTTCAAAATTTATAAATTTATAATTAAATATAATGTAAAAATAAGAAAAATGATTTTTTATTATTTATGCATATTGCATACTTTTATCCGCACTTGGTGCGAGTAGTTATCTAGTTAGTTTTAAAAGACACTAGATTCTAACCCGCGCTATGCGCGGAGTTATAAATGCATCAAATATTCATACAATTATTTTTAGTATAGGTACTATAGATTATAAAATTATAATTATTTGTTTCGTGACAAAAAAAACAATTATAATTATTTTTTTAGTAATATGAGTATATATTAGTATACTAATATATCATATTAAATGTATATTATAGTTGTATTCATATCATTTAGTTTACAAAGCTGGGTAAAAAACAATTAAATAGAAAGTCCAATACACAATACCCAACTAATTTCAAAAGCCCATTATCGATCTATTCATATCGTTTGTCAACTGATTAAATTAATAACAATTAAATTATTATCAACGGATCAAATATAAAACTATCTATGTTATTTTTTAATACTTACTGATCTTTAAAATCGATAATTTCAGGAATATCTGGATTAATTAAAATCTGAGAAGTGTCAAATGCATTTGTTATTTGCAAATCACCTGCATTTACAATAAAGCGGGGGTTAAAATATAAATTATTTAAAAATTATATAAAAACATGTAAATAATAATTATTATTAATCTTAGCAAACTGAATAAGAACAATCACTTTTTCATTGTGTCTATAATCTCAAACTCAACATTCTTCGTGTTTTTTTGATTCACTTCAAGTTCTTTCATCTCACCAACGTTGACAACTTGTCCAACAATATCTTTGAAAAATGAAAAAAATGTAAGTAAATTATCAAATAATACTTAAATAAGATACAATATATTTTTAGAATATATTATATATTGCTAGGAAATANATACGATATATTTTTAGAATATATTATATATTGATAGGAAACTCGAAATTATTTTTATACCTATCAGATAAAAAGCATTCAATGAACCATTTAAAACATGTTTAAAATTAGCCAACTTCAAATAAAAATCATTAGACTTTGATTGAAATCGAGTAACTGTAGTGATGTTCATAAAAGTCATTTTGAAATCATGCATCGTGGGCCTAAACTGGCCCGATGGTTTTGTCAAAGGAAAAATTCTCGATGATTCTCCATTCTCCAATAGATATAGATTTTTGAAATCTTAATATCTGAGGTCTCTTGATGGAAGCATGGATAAGAGTGGCCTACAGAATTAAAATTAAAGTATTGTTAAAACGATAGATCTATATTTTAAAACTTAAAAACATATAATAAAAATTTATTAAATACTTACAAATTCATCAGAAAGAACCATATCAAGGGATTCACCAACTTGATTTGCGTATTGTCTCAAGGAATGCAAGATCTTTACTTGGACTCGCCATGCTGTTTTAAAAGGTTTTACATTCTTTGATGTAGCCATTTGGAAAACTATCTTTTTAATTTGCTTGTAATCAGAATTTTAGAGTGTGTTAAACTTATGGATCTATGTTATGGTATTTATATGTGTTTATCATATTCTCGTGATTAACAATTAGGTAGAGAATAAAATAAGAATATTCTAGTTTAGAGATTTGAAAAATATATGATTAACGAATAAAACTAAATAATTGTTAAGAAAATGATACTTATCAACCTAACAAATAAGAATATTCTAGTGTTTCGAATAGTTATTAATTGATTAAATAATTGTTAAAACAAATAACTTTTTTTAAAAAATTATTTGACGTAATCAGAATAAGATTTTGTTAAGATTTTGACATACCATTTTAAAAATAACAATTATTTGAATCTAAAATATATATGAATAAGGAATAAAAATAAATAATTGTTAAGATTATGAAATCTAACAGTTTTTCCAATATAGTTAATAATAAAATAAATAATTGCGGAAAAAAAATAAATAAATATAAAATTATTTGACTTAACTACCCTATATTACATTTATTTTTTGTTCTTTTAATTATTATTTTCTAATGGCATATTTCGTAAATCACACATCATTGTAAAGTTATTTAGTTAACAATGTTTCTCTTTTAATAGTATAGAGATATCACTCTTTTGGAAGAATTTGAAGAAAAAAAAAGTTTTGCTAAGTCTAGTAATTAAATTACTGTAATTCGGTTAAAAGTCAAACCACAAACTTTGGGCTCAAGCTACTATCGATAATTAATTACAGTAATTGATGGTATAAAATTTTTTAGTTATCTTTTTTGTTTTGGTTCGTTTGTTTAAAAAATAGCTAATAAAAAGGCAATATTGGTACTTGCCCTAAATAAAGTACCTTAATGGATATTTAAATTTCAATTGTTTCATTCGCAACTTCCTTTTTGAATTTTACCAAAAAAAAAACTTCTTTTTTGAAGTTAGACGAAATTCTTATAATATTTGTCGATTCTGTACTTAAAAAAAAGGAAAAAAGGATAATCATGAAACAAAAAGGAAAAGGGTTTTTGATAACAAAAAAAAAAGAAAAGGAAAAGGGTTTATCAAAAAAAAAGGACTAGGAATTATCAAACCGTTATATACCCATCACCTGCTTGTTTGACGTAATTATCCTGAAAAAGAAAACAAAGAAACATTCGGTTTTCACAATTCATTATACATTCTCAATCAATAATCTCTTAATCAACTTTGATGGCTTCTTTTGAGATGAACCTCGACATGATCCTTGAGATTCTCTCTTATTCTCCTACTTCGGTGGTCGAAAAGTGTAGACTCTTGAACAAAGAATGTAACAAGAGAACCTACGATTCTTCTTTTCTCCAACTCAACCTTCAAAGAACCAATCGTGTCGCCGGTTATTTCATGGAGTACTGCAAAAGACTAACGGTTTACTCAGCTTTTGTCAAAGTTCCTGGAAACATTCCTAGTGGACCTAACATCTCTCTCGATTTCCTACCACCGGGAAGAGTACAAGTCGAAGCTTGTGACACAAGTCATGGAATTTTAGTTTGTGTTAATGACTTTCCGGTTAGAGGAAGACAACCGGTGTATATTGTATGCAAGCCAACCACAAGACAATTCCTGATTATACCCAAACCGAAAACTCGGTATTTCACAATGGCGCTTGGTTTAATGGTGATTGGATCTAATCCTTTGCGGTATAAAATCCTCAGGCTCTCAGAATTACTTTCTAGGGAGTATAGGAAGTACAACTTCAATCACACTCTCGTTTGTGAAGTATTCGATTCGGAAACGTTTGTGTGGAAAAGATTAAAGGATGTGGAACTACCGAGAGAAGATCGATTTGGAATGTCTAAACCGGTTGCTTCTTACGGGTTTATGCATTGGTTAACGTCCAACAACAATGTGTTTCGGTTTTGTTTCAAAACCGAAAAATGGTCGTTTTTCCCGTTTCCAGAGAAGCTAGCCAATGATAGATCTCTACAGCTGACAAGTTACGAGGGGAAGCTTGGAGTAATAAGCTCAAGACGGAAGGAAGGAGTAGATTATAATGAGATATGGGTCTTGGAAAGCAGTTTTGGGAGTTCATGGGTGAAAGTGAAAGAGATTAAAAGCAGAGGACTCGAACCGGTGGGGTTTTTAAGCAATGATGTGGTAACGCTGGTTGGAGTAGATGAGCTATGTTTATACAATATGAACAATGGAAAATCTCAAAGTATAAGAATAGAGTGTTTCCCTTCGTATCATTATTCGACCTTGAGATATTTCCCTATGTCTTCTGATTACGAGAGAGTTGAATTTAAGGTGAAACTCAAGAGCTATCAATAGGCCAAGTCACTGTGAGGATGAAGACTGACATTCAATGGACGTCCATTGTTTTATGTTTAATTATTCTTAGTGTTCATGTATGAAGGTCAGCGTACTTTAGAGATTCTTCCTTTTTTTTACATTTAATCCTAGTTTACTTCATTATTTAGTTTAAATATTTTCTTCTATATCTCAAATGGTTGGAAATGTCGACTAACTTTACGGATGAACTAAAAGTAGAAAATAACAAGTGTTCACAAGATAAACTCGGCTTTTTAATTTTTATGCCGCACCAGGGTTTATTCTCAGTCGGTACAAGAAAGCTTGATGCAAACGTACGAATGTCGCAAAATCAAACACCACTTTTTCGACTAAGATTCATTGGCGGGAGAACCACAAGTCAAACGTTTCTCTCCGCATTGTAAGAGGCATCCACTGGTAACTCGGTTTCCAAAAACATATAAAGAGAAAGGAGGTGAGATATCTTTGCATTCTCAAGATAGTATTAACTCATTCTTCCAAAGTCTGTTGAGGAGTTAGGCTTTCGCGATATCAAAGCTTTTAACTTTATATTATTGGCAAAGCTCAGATGGATGCTAATCAATCACATTGAATAGCTCCTACCTTTAAACCCTTCCCAGGGAATACTGTTACGACTCATCCTTCTTCGATTGTTCTGCTCTATATATATCCTCCATCACTCATGGTTTGATCATAAAATATTTCCTTTTAACAATATGAATTGGTTGATCTGGGTACAACTCAAACATGACAAATTTTATGAATTTTCTTAAATTTGATAATATATTTTTAACACCCCGGTTTTTCGAATCCCGGTATTTTCTTTGAAGAAACAAGAACAAATTTAAGAACAACTCTCTTTTATTAATCACTTAGGAAAATCAGCTCAAAACCTAAGCTTCTCAAAAACACAAGAACTCAAAATCCCTCGCGAACTCACACCTCCTAACATCTCTCGTTAGAAGTATTTATATAACCCAAACCATGACCTAATCAAACTAGGAAAACAACCCTATCTTTATTCTCATAATTATCTAAAACTTAAACCGATAAACTCAAAATAAACTAAGAAAATATTCTTTTCTTGTGACGCAAGTTTCAGACTTATTTCAACATTCTCCCCCTTAAGTCTGAAGTCGGTTCTGCTAGATCTTGAACGCCAATAAGTTCTCTCATTTCTTTGTGCTTAATACTTCCCAGCGCATTTGTCAATATATCAGCTCGTTGCTTACTTCCCTGAACATAAACCACATCCAACTGCTCGTTTTCCACGCATTCTCTAATAAAATGATAACGCCTGTGGATGTGTTTACTCCTTCCATGGAACACTGGGTTCTTGGTGAGTGCCAATGCAGACTTGTTATCGATTTGGATCACGACTCTCTCGCAGCCTTGTCCTGTAATCTCGCTAACAAGTTCTTGAAGCCATATGGCTTGCTTGGCTGCTTCCGTGGCTGCCATAAACTCGGCTTCACATGATGATAAAGCCACAATATCTTGCTTTTGTGAACACCATGTGATCGGGCTTTCGTTGAGATAGAATATATGTCCCGTAGTGCTTCTTCCATCATCCATATCCACATTGTGACTGCTGTCACTAAAACCTACTATCTCCAGCTTATCCGAACGCTTATATGCAAGGCCAAGAGAGGTGGTACCTTGTAGATATCGCAAGACTTGCTTGAGAGCCGCTCCATGCGAGACCTTCGGTTCTTGCATGTATCTACTGAGTACCCCTACACTAAAAGAGAGATACGGACGAGTGTGAAGAAGGTACCTTAGGCAACCAATATTTCGTCTGTACCTCTTCTCCTCAAACGCTTGTTCTTCTGCCGCCCTACTTAGCTTTAGATTTGGTTCCATCGGCACATGAACCGCATTGCATTCTTCCATACTTGCTTCTTTCAAGATTCGTTTTGCATAACGTTCTTGTTTCAATGTTATCCCTTCTGCACTTTGATTCACTTCAATTCCAAGGTAATACGTCAATTTTCCCAGATCACTCATCTCAAAATTCTCAGACATTCCTTTCTTAAACTCTTGTATCATCGCGATACTTGATCCTGTAACCAAGAGATCATCTACGTAGACCGCAACTAGCAACAAATGTCCCATACTTACTCTTCGGTAGAGTGCCGGTTCTTTTGAACATTTTTCGAAACCAAGACCACCAAGAACTTTATTTAACTTCTCATTCCAAGCTCTTGGAGCTTGTCTCAAACCATAAAGTGTCTTTTTTAGTCTGTAGACTTTATTTTCTTCTCCTTTTTTCACAAAACCCTCAGGTTGAGAAACATAAACCACTTCTTTTAGATCACCATGTAAAAAAGCAGTTTTTACATCCAAATGGTGTACCTCCCATCCTTTTGCACCAGCCTTAGCTATTAGTAATCTCACGGTTTCCAATCTCGCTACAGGAGCGAAAACTTCTTCAAAATCAACACCATGTCTTTGTATGTACCCTTTCGCCACAAGTCTTGCTTTGTGTTTATTAATGCTTCCATCAGAGTTGCGCTTAATTTTAAATACCCATTTCAAACCGATTGGTTTGACTCCATGAGGAAGCTCTTCTAAACTCCATGTTTTGTTTTTGACTATAGACGTGATTTCATCCTCGCAAGCGTCTCTCCAGACTTTCTCCGCTTTCGCTTCATCATAATCCCAGGGTTCATCGTTTACTTGCAACAGAAGAAACTCACTTTCTAACTCAGCCATGAGCAGGTAATCATCAAGGTAATTTGGTTTCTTTGATTGTCTGGTAGACCTTATAAGAGTGACGGTTCCAGCTTGATCTGTTAGCTCATATTGTTGTGACTGATCATTTTGATTACTTTCAAGCTGGGTATGACCGGAGCTATTCACAGACTCGTCTTGCTCTGTTTCTACGGGCTCATTCCCGATGATCGGAGAGACAGTATCTTCCTCGCCTCCGGTTTCGTTATCACCATTATTATCAGCATTTGGAACAATAATGTTACTGTTTTCTTCTGCATTCAAGCCATTATTCCCAAAACGCCCAAGAGTTAGTGTAAAGCTTCGATATTCCTCACGTGTCTGGTCATTCGATTTCCTCCAGCTCCATGCTCTGTTTTCGTCAGATAAAACATCTCTACTGACCACAATTTTTTGTGTCGAAGGGTCAAGTAATCGATAAGCTTTCGATCCCGGCTCTGTCCCGAGATGAACTAAGACCTTCGACCTATTATCTAGCTTGCGGAGATGACTTGCTTCAATTTTAGCGTAATTGACACAGCCAAATATACGGACGTGTTCTACATTAGGCTTTCTGCCTTTGTATACTTCGTACGGTGTCTTGTTTTCTATGACTCTTGTGGCTAGTCTGTTAATGAGATACGTAGCATGACGGACCGCTTCACCCCATAGAAAGTTTGGAACATTCATATGTTTCAAGATACTCCTTGTCATTCCCATAAGAGTCCGATTTCGTCGTTCAACTACCCCGTTTTGTTGAGGTGAGTATGGAGCGGTCAAGTGTCTAGTGATTCCAGAAGATTCACAAAATGTTTGAAATTCTCCTGAAACAAACTCACCTCCCCTATCAGTTCTTAATGTTTTAATAGCTTCTCCAGTCTCCTGTTCCACCAAAGCTTTAAATTTCTTGAACTTTTCAAATGCTTCCCCCTTTTCTTTTAGTAGTATTGTCCACATATAGCGAGAGTGATCGTCTATAAGCACAAAAATATATCGATTCTTTGCTGGTGTGGATGGTGTGATTGGACCGCATAAATCTCCATGTAAAAGTTCAAGAAGTTTTGATGCTCGATAAGCGGTTGAATGAGGGAAGCTTAGTCTTGTTTGTTTTCCAAGTATGCATGACGAGCATACTTCCTTATCAACTGTTAATTGCGGCAGTCCAAGAACAAGTTTCTTCGTGATCAAGGTCTTTAAAGAGTCACCACCGAGGTGACCAAGTCTCGCATGCCACTTAGCCGAGTCATTAAGAACTGAAGCTTGTAGACACTTCTGATCATCTCCTTTAAGTTACACTCTATACAACCGATTTCGAGATCTCTTTGCTTTTGCAATTAGTTTCCCTTCCTTGTCTCTTAGGGTGAGAAGATCCCCTTTCATTACAACATCGCAACCCGACTCCGTAGCTTGTCCTAAGCTAATGATGTTGCTTTTTAGTTTGGGTATGAAGTATACATCCGAAAGAATTTTCTTGTCTCCATGTTCATTAATCAATCGTATTGATCCTTTTCCTTTGATGTCTACTCGAGAATCATCCCCAAAACGTACTTTGCCTTTAATAGACTCATCAATTTTCACAAAGTATTTAAGATTTCCAGTCATATGGTTACTTGCACCATTGTCCAAGTACCATATGTCGTCTTCGGCCATGCTAGTCTCGAAAGCCTTAGGATTCACATTTCTTTCATTCAAATAGACTACTTCATGCATCATTAGTTCTTCAGCTTCTTGAGTTTCATCCTCCTTTGCTTCGCAAGCCTCTTGTAGTTTGAGCAATCTATCAGGACAATGTGACGCATAATGCCCGTTCTTGTCACACCTAAAACATGTTATTTTGGACAGGTCTCTGTCATTGTTGAATCTCCCTCTTCCTCTACCACGAAAAAAGAAGGATCTTCCTCGCCCCCTTCCTCGATAGTTGAAGTTGTTGTTTTCATGGTAGTTAGTGGTATATTCACGATTTTGCTGAGGATTTGAATTTGCATATAGTAATTTATCTCGATCAGATTCCTGTGTGTCTTCATCATCCTCATTAATCCGTTCCTCGTATGTTTTAATTCGTCCAACTATATCTTCAAAAGTCGTGGTTTTGAGATCCAACACTTGTTCCAAAGATGCTACTATGTGTATATATCTCTTTCTAGGAAGGCTTGTGAGAAACTTTTTGACCAATTTCGATTGATCAACATGTGCTCCTAATGACGCAGACTTAGAAGTAATTTCCGAAAGCTTTCCAACAAATCCATCAATGGTATCTGTGTCTTTCATCTTGATTTTTTCAAACTCTGCCATAAGGGTTTGAAGTCGAGCCTCGCGCACTCTGTCTGCTCCCATATGACGCGTTTTAATCGCATCCCAGACTTGTTTTGCGGTCTCCATCTCCCCGACTTGTAGTATCAATGTCTCTGGGATTGATTGTAATATGAGAGCTGTCGCCATATCATTCTTTTCACTGTCATCGGACTCTGTTTCTAAAACATCCCAGACTTTGTTAACTTTTAGCAAAACTTTCATCCTAATTGCCCATACCGTGTAATTAGTTGAAGTCAACATTGGACAGGTAAGAGTCGACGATCCGCCTTCTTTCGGTTTCATGTTTTCCGACGATGCTGTCGCCGAAGAAGATGCTGTGGGAGTAGTATCTCCCATGATTAAATCGAACCTAGAGGCTCTGATACCAACTGAAGAAACACTTATCAAAGGAACAAGAACAAATTTAAGAACAACTCTCTTTTATTAATCACTTAGGAAAATCAGCTCAAAACCTAAGCTTCTCAAAAACACAAGAACTCAAAATCCCTCACGAACTCACACCTCCTAACATCTCTCGTTAGAAGTATTTATATAACCCAAACCATGACCTAATCAAACTAGGAAAACAACCCTATCTTTATTCTCATAATTATCTAAAACTTAAACCGATAAACTCAAAATAAACTAAGAAAATATTCTCTTCTTGTGACGCAAGTTTCAGACTTATTTCAACATTCTTCAGTAAACCATTTGCCTTTAAATCGGACCAAACCAAACCAGAAAGAAGATGAGTGCTATGCAGTCTCTGTAGAAATCAGAAGGATATACCGTGGGAGAACAAAAAAACGGCCAGCCAACCCATCTATGATCGATGCGGAATTTTTAAAGAAGGTAGTGGACTCGCAGACCGTCATTTTCCATTTTGTTGAACGTGATTTCAATGAGTATTCTAAGAGTTATGAATTTTCTACCGAGGGCTATGGGATCAGATCACGATCGCAACCAGTCCGTGTTCAAAGGAAGATTCCGAGAGCAAGTGGCGTCTGATCGGAGCATTTTTGGCGGCTATGGACAGAGGACGTCCAGGGCTTTAATCTGACTGTTCAGATCTTCAATTGAACGGTTATTTTGCGAGTTGTAGCTTCGTTTTTATTCAGCTGTAAATGTTGGTTAGAATGTATCTCGGTTTTGTTTGGGTTAAAAGTTGTTTTTCGAGCTGATCTTTGGTGGGATCGATGTACGGACTCAGATGAATCAACCGGTAAAAGGAACATCAGGTTCGGGTTCATATGAGTGGAGAACCGCGTCTCGGAAGTTGGTGCAGCGAATCTGTCCGCGTCAAGAAGAAGTGGAAGAGTTCGAGGATTCCAGAGTGTTGCAGACATCCAGAAACGTTCCCGAGATCGTTGTTTCCCTTGGTAAGTAAAATTACCATTTTACCCCTGGCCCGAGAAGTTTCCAAATATGGCAGGTTTCCATATTTGGTAAGTTTCCTTTTTAGGAAAGTTTCTATTTAGGGCAGGTTTCCCTTTCTAGTAACTTTCTTATTAGGGGTAGTTTCCTTTTTGGGTCACTTTTATTTATGGCAGGTTTCCATAAATAGTAAGCTTCCTCTTTAAGTAGGTTCTCGTTTAAGGTCTAATTCGGGTTCCTATTCCAGGTCCCTTTCCGGAAGGAGGATCAGCAAAGGAGAAGAAGGATGACGGAGGGTCATCATGGGGTAAAAGCTCAGAAGGAGGGTCATCAGTCAGTAGTTCTAGAGTCATCTCTTCGTTGTGGCTAAGGTGAGGAGTTCCTGCCATCGTTCTCATTCGTTAGCCGATTAATTTCTCTAGTCTAGGTTTAATTATTCAGCCAGTGTCGAGTTATAAGTCTCGGCACAAATAATTGAATGTATTATGTATTGCTAGTCTTAGAAGACATATATGCCTAAGTGCAGCGTGTGAAATGGGTCGCTAAGCCGAGCCTAGGTTAGTGAGTCTGTGTTAACCTAGGTCCTAAAAGGAATAGGGTTAAACCGGTATTGTTTGAAATTGCGCAGAAGAAATGTAGTTAGATAAAATGAATGGTGATTTGATAGATATTGGTTAGCCCCTACTGTCGGCGCGGAGCCACTGTAGGCTGTGTGGTCAAGCGGGTCGGTTGTCGCTTTCCCATTGCTGGGATAGACTCCAATCGCGAGGAGGGTGTCCTGCCCGGTCAGTGGTCAGATGAGCTGAGGTGTGCAACAGGTTGGCCAGGATTCGGGGTTCGGTCAGTGGCCAGGTGAGCTGAGTGTGCAATAGACTGGTCAGGACTGGACATCAGCATCAGTTGAGCTATGTAAGCAACAAGACTGATGTTAGTTGAGTCAGAAGTTGCGGGCTCACCGTTGGGNGGTGGTGGGTCCGGGCGAGGGAGGCGCGATGGGAAAGTGGACGACCAAAGTTCAAAGGATCCTTGTATGCTAGGCGTCTAGGGCTACAACTAGTTTTTAATATGTATTGGCCGTGTCAATTGAGTCTGAATCAGACAAAAAGTTGTTTTGGTGATGTCATATGGAGCAGCCTTGGAATGGAACGGGGTTGTGACAGGTGGTATCGTAAGCCACCGCGTTTGGTAGTTGCTTGTATGACACGTTAGGTGTCTTTCTCTGCTTTCTTTGGGGTGGCGTTAGACTTAGTCTAGCGGGGTTAGTCGGGTAGTGGGTGAGGCGGAGTCATGTCCGTCCTCACTGAGTGGCTTGTTTGAAAAGTCACTCACCCCTCTCTTTTTTCCCTTTTTTCTTTTGGTGGTTCTGCAGGTAAAAGTTAGAAGCGGATTTGCTGACCGGTTGGTGAAGTTTACTCCGGTTTTGGCGGTATCATTTGGAGCAACCCGGTACCCTCGGGTCGGGGTCGTTACAAGTGGTATCAGAGCCTAAGTTAAAGGCTGCTCCGGTTCTGACCCGGAGGGTCATAGTTTTTCGAAAGACAAAGTGTTTCCTAAAACTTATTTGTTTTTCTGAGGATCCTCAAAAAGTAAAAAGAATTTCAAAATCACCAACTGGGCTTTAGTCTAGCTTCTAATCCAGGAGTTTTCTTCCGAGTCCCAAGGTGTCAGAGCATCGACTGCAAGGGTTTCGAGTCTCGGCTACCGCATCAACCAGAAGACATCTCTAGTGCCACTGATCATCGCTATTGAGCTGTCGTATCCAGAGCCTGCAAGGGGTACCGAAGTCGAGATCTAGATCTGGGTGCGAGGTGTAGAAAGAAGCTCATCCAATAGGACTGTGTGTCGGGTTTTATTTGTTTGTGTGCTTACGAGTCTAGGTCCTTAGGTTTCCGAGTCCTAGTGTTATCCAAGGAGGGGAGTCCTCATTCCGTGTCAGCTTCTCTCTTATAGCCCATCGTTCCAGCTCTAAAGTCTGAATTAGAATTGGCAGAGCTCACGTGCTAGTACATTCGACTGAGACTCATGTACGGGCGTGACTACAACATAGCTGCTCTCTAGCCACGAACTCAGTACCGAGGACCAGTGGTAGATATCTTGGGCAACTAAATACCTACTTCTGTTGACCTGCTGGTGTAGTTCTTCGTCGTGGAGCCATTTCTAAATCTTCTTATTTCAGAGTCGTCAATTCTTCAAGTTGCTACAGCTGGTAGTACCAGAGCTACCAAGAGATCTGAACTGGAGAAGCACGCTTATTTCCAAGGTCAAGGGAGGTTCAACATCAGTTGGAGAGTACACGACAAACAAGGACAGTTTGACTAGATCACCGAGCTGTAAAGACGCAGCTGGATAAAGAGGTCACCTTGGTTGTTGAGATGATGTTGGATACATCCAGAGCTCCACCAAGTAAGAAGATGAAGTTCATAAGGAGTTCGAGAAAGCATTGTATGTCATGAATAATGGGGATGGAAACCCAATTCATGGTGTTAAGGGAAATCACTATGTGGGAAAAGACCACAAGTGGAGGTTGTAGGATCCGAGGATGGTGTTAGGAAAATACCATAAGAATCTGTTTGCTAAAATCTAGAGCATGGGAGAAAGTAGAGCGCAACGGAAGCATGGTGGATCATTACCAGTAAGTGTTGTACCTCGCTCGACCAAGTTCACTGTAAGGGCAAAGGGAATGCCCTAAGACACGAGAGGTAAAAGGACAACCCTGAACCATAGATATGGAAGGAGCCATACAAAGAGTCATGGGACACACTTAAACGAGAACAAAAGGATCTGAAGGACGAGATTCTATGGACACGCATCAGTCGCATGGTAAATGAAGCGCCACGGTGTAACAAAGACCCACCGCAAAATAATATCACTAAACCCAAACTAAAGTTCAACATTTCCATTGCTCATTTCACCCGAGTCTCACTATAACACCAAACCGTGAACCAGACGCTAAAAGATAAAATATGCCGAGCATCCATGTCTCACGAATTGGATGCTTTTGCTAAAAACCAGACTTTTGATCTAGTTCCACGACCACCCAACAAGAACATCATTGGTTGCAAATGGGTATTTAAGAAAAATCGTTTCCTTCTGGTACTCTTAGCAGGTGTAAAGCACGACTTGTTGCAAAGGACTACAATCAACAATTGGGACGAGATTACACAGGCATGTTCAGTCTAGTAACAAAGTCTACAACCATTTGCCTCATTCTCAACGTTGTCGTCTCCCAGAACTAGCCGATTCAACATTTAGATATAAATAATGCATTCTTGCAGGACACATTACAGGAGGAGGTGTATATGAAACAGCCTCCCCGACCATCCGACCCATGTGTGTCGTCTTCGCAAAGCCATTTACGGACTGAAACAAGCACCTCACACATGATATTTAGAACTCAAAACTTATCTGCTTCACATTGGTTTCAAAATTTCTCTTGCAGATACGTCCTTGTTTGTCCTCCAGCACGGTAGAGAGGTTGTCTATTTGCTCGTCTATGTTGATGATATACTCATCACCGACAACAATTTCGCGAAGCTACAAAAGGTTCTCGCTCTACTCGCCCAAAGATTCTTGGTCAAGGATCCTAAAGCTCTCAAATATTTCTTTGGAATAGAAGCACATTGAACACCTCAGGGCCTACACTTATCACAACGAAAGTACATATATGATCTTCTTCACCGATATGGCATGTCCGAGGCAAAATCAGTTAACACTCCTATGGCTACAACACCAAAACTCACTCTCAATTCTGGTGTCTCTCTCTCTGATCCAACAACATATTGTTAGCTCGTAGGAAGCCTCCAATACCTATCGTTCACCCCCCTCCCCGAACATTGCCTATTCGGTTAATCATTTGTCACAGTTCATACATCGTCTAACCAAAGATCACTGGCACGCCGCTAAACGCATACCCTAGTACTCAGTAGGTACACCAGCTCATGGAATTTTCTTCCCAACCAATAATCCGCAAACGTTACACAATTACTCGAACTCATATTGGGCTGGAGACTCAAATGACTATATCTCCACCAACGCCTACATCATCTACTAATGCAAAAATCTGGTGTCGCGGTCCGCAAAGAAACAGACAAGTGTTTCTTGCTCATCCACTAAAGCATAATATTGATCTGTCGCAAATGCCTAGGCCGAGATACGTTGGATATGAAACCTGTTAAGCGACCTTAGTATAACCCTCAAAGATCCTTCGGTTGTATATTGTGACAATTTAGGTGCGATATTTCTTTGCGCCAATCTCGTCTTCCATACAAGAATGAAACACATTGACTTTAAATTATCACTACATATGCAGTCAGATTCAACAAGGCATGCTCCGAATGGCGCATATTAACACCAATGACCAACTAACCGATGCACTCACCAAACTGTTGAATCGAGCCCGTTTCAATGAGCTACGAAACAATATTAGAGTTGCCCAAGCACATCCATCTTGAGGGAGTGTGTCAAAGATACACATGATACCATCAATTATTCACAAAATATATTCAAATGTCTCAATATCTCTTTCTAATGTTTATAGAATCTTCTGAAATTACAATGATCTAGGATATATTACCCTATCAATATAAATTCTTGTACTCATTATTAACATTAATATAACAAATATATCTCGTCTTCACATACGACATCTTTTTTCTTTTTGATATCAAGCACACGACATCTTTATTTCTATTTCAAGTTGCACCAAAATTGATTCTCTAGGATGCCGTGTAATTGTAAAGAAGGGTAAAGTCTAGTTAATTAAAATTGGAGTATATCATTGGACTCTGGGATTTAATAAAAGATGTGAATGTATTTTCCTGGGGTGTTATTTGTGGGGAAAGATATCAATCGAATGTAATGTTTGATGTAACATGGAAAGAAGCAGAGATGATCATCTTTCTTTCTGGTGAACTTGAAGACACAAATAAACAAATAAATCTTTCTGCCTAACATATTTCTTCAGATTCTTCATCTTTGTTGCATTCGTGTTGGAGGAGGTGGTTAACACCCCGATCCGGTTAGGAGTTAACCGACCCGAGGATCGATTAGAGGACCAATATACGGACGGACCGTCAGGGCCCACCTAGAAATATCCGGCCCAATTCCAAAGAGAAAAGAAAAG
>OVAN01008992.1:0-12531 GCA_900406275.1 Anastatica hierochuntica | reverse complement strand
TTGTTCCGGTAATCACTGATCCCATGAATCAGCTGTTAACTAAGGAAATCGGGGAACGAGAGGTCCGAAATGCACTTTTTGCAATGCATCCTGAAAAGGCCCCTGGACCTGATGGAATGACTGCACTGTTTTTCCAAAAATACTGGGGGATCATGAAGGAGGATCTTGTCCGGCTGGTTCGGGAGTTTTTTAACACAGGTAGTTTTGACGCCCGGTTGAATGAGACAAATATTTGTCTCATACCGAAATCAAATCAGCCTAAAAGGATGGTAGAGCTTAGACCTATCAGCTTATGCAACGTGGTATACAAAATTATTTCAAAAGTTTTATGTCTACGGTTAAAAAAGGTTCTTCCGCGGGTGATTTCTGAGACACAATCAGCATTTCTATCAGGAAGGTTGATTACGAATAATATTCTGATTGCTCAGGAAATGTTTCATGGGTTGCGTACAAACGAGAGGTGTCGCCATGAATTCTTGGCCATTAAGACGGATATGAGTAAAGCTTATGATCGGATTGAATGGTCTTTTC
The DNA here is from genome assembly GCA_900406275.1 of Anastatica hierochuntica. Lineage (NCBI taxonomy): Eukaryota > Viridiplantae > Streptophyta > Magnoliopsida > Brassicales > Brassicaceae > Anastatica > Anastatica hierochuntica. Next base: position 12,000 of record OVAN01008992.1, on the reverse strand, counting down.
TGGAGGCAGTCTTGCAGAAACTCGGGTTTGGCCAGCAGTGGATCTCTTGGTTGATGTGGTGTGTTCGATCGGTTTCATATAGGGTACTTTTTAATGGGAGACCAACAGGGCACATTGTCCCCCAGCGAGGTTTGCGTCAAGGAGATCCATTATCGCCGTACCTTTTTATTCTTTGTACCAAAGTGTTGATTGCTAATATAAAACAGAAGGAACGAGATATGGTTATAACCGGTATACAAATAGCTCGGCGAAGTTCGTCTATATCACATCTTCTATTTGCTGACGACAACCTTTTCTTTTGTAAGGCTGAGATTCCACAGTGTCAGGCTGTCTTGGATGTACTTCAGGAATACGGATTTGTATCTGGTCAAGTTATAAATTTTGAAAAATCTTCGGTGATGTTTGGGAAGAATGTGTCGAACCAGATGCAAGAAAGGCTGAAATCTAAGTTAGGTATCTCGAAAGTGGGCGGAATGGGAAATTATCTAGAAATCCCCGAAAGTTTGGGGGGCTCGAAGAGTCAGATTTTTAACTATGTCCGAGAACAGTTAGGTGATCGAGTGATGTTGGTCTTCCAAATTCCTTTCAAAAGGGGGCAAAGAGATCCTGATTAAATCAGTGGCTCTTGCGCTTCCCACTTATGTCATGTCATGTTTTAAGCTCCCCAAAGTGTTAACAACAAAGTTAACCAGTGCAATCGCTAAATTCTGGTGGAGTTCCAATGGATGTAACCGCGGTCTCCATTGGCTTGCATGGGACAAATTATGTATCCCTAAAGAGAATGGAGGCCTAGGCTTCAAATCTTTGGAGGAGTTCAATACGGCTTTACTGGCTAAACAGTTTTGGAGACTAATCCAGTTCCCTGGATCATTGGTTGCCCGAGTTTTGCGTGGCCGGTATTTTTGGAAGGTGCATCCCTTAAATGCCAAAAAACCTTATTCACCTTCTTTTGGCTGGAAAAGTATCTTTTCAACTCAAGCTTTAATCAGACAAGGAATTCGGATACGTATAGGATCTGGAATAAATACATCAGTCTGGCAGGATCCATGGATCCCGGATATTGACCCACGTCCGACAAGAGGTCCGAGATCTATGTGGCATCCAGGGTTACAGGTTTATCAATTGATAGATCCGGCGACTCGGGATCGGCACTTACCTCTATTAAGAAAAAATTTTAATCCGGAGGATGTAGAACTGATTCGGGGTATCCATCCCAGCCGCACTTTATCGCAAGATGGATTGGTGTGGCATTATATTAAGTCGGGCCAATACACAGTTAAATCAGGCTATAAACTCCTGAATTTAGGAGCGATCATGAGTATTAATAACAATGGTTGGGGTCCTGGGTTAGATTCTCTGAAAGCCTTCATATGGACAATAAAATGTCCGCTGAAGATGCAACACCTCATTTGGCAAATATTCACAGGAAATTTGGCGGTGACTACAGAATTAATACACAGGGGTGTACGTTGCGATACATTATGTCAACGGTGTGGAGGGGCTGAGGAGTCAATTAATCATGTCTTTTTGAATGCCCTTCAATCGTGCCTATTTGGGCTTTTTGTAAGAACCTAGCTGATCTCGAGGTTTTACCCTCGCGTTCAATTTATAACAATTTGGATTATCTCTTCTGGCGGAACCCGTTGCGTTACAGTGATAGGGATCGTACCGATTTGTATCCATGGTTGTTGTGGTTAATATGGAAAGCACGAAATGACAAAGTCTTTCAAGGAGTACAAACGGACAAGGATGTGATCCTTACGAATGCGGACACCGATCTTAAAGCTTGGAAAGAAGCACAAGTTTCACCTTTCTCAGCAGAGGAACAACCCTCAGGGGAAGTTTTCAACTCAAATGGCTTAGTTTGTTGGGTAGATGGATCATGGAAACAATCCGTCTCTATTTCGGGACTTGGTTGGATCTGTTTGGACTCAGAGAATAGGATAATCTTGATGGGGGCAAAGGCCCAACGCCGAAGTCTCTCGCCTCTACACTCAGAGTTGGAAGCCCTGATATGGGCGATGACGGAACTTCAAAATCGGAGGATACACTGCCAGACATTCCAGACAGACTGTGCGGAGCTTATCAACATGTTGCAACATCCGGATAACTGGCCAGCATTTCAGACGCAACTCCAGGATTTGCAGCTTCTACGGGATCAGTTGCCAGACTTTTCCCTGTTCCGCATCCCGCGCACGGAGAATACACAAGCAGATCGTTTGGCTCGCGGTCAATTTAATTACGATTTTATTTTTGTAGATTCTTTTCCTCTAAATTGGCTAACCAGTTTGGAGGATAACAATTGATTATTGTGTGGTTGACAAAAAAAAAAAACTCAACCTTTGATCAAAATTTAATGCAAATTTTTTTCTACTTTTTTTATACCACTATATGCTCTTCCCATAATTAAATGTAAAAAAAAATTTAAATACAAAAACAAAATAGTGTTTCCATATACGCACTTTTAGCCACACAACTAGATATGTCAATGTGGACCGTAATCCGCGAGTTAGGCCCAAGTAATATCGTTGCGGGGCGGGTTTGGACAAGTTAAAAATTGTCCATAAAAACGCGGGTCACTCAGACCGGACCTGTATGCTCTGCGGGTTTTGGCGGGCTAGACTCCGGGTTGTCCGTTGGTTGAGTATACTAGTGTTCTTGTGGATTTCTAGTTATATTTCACTAGATTTTGATCCGCGTGCAAGCGCGGGATTATAGTATATTAGAATTTGTTTCTAAGTAATAAAGGTGTACAAATATGTAATTAAAAAATTATGGTAGTTAATATTACAATATTTTTAAAGTGGCTCGTTTAAGCATCTTATATTTAAAAAGTTTGGGTAAACAATGTAATACGAAGATTGTGTATGTTTTGATAAATTATGCAATTTAAGACATGAATGGTAAATGAAATAATATCAATTGATCGTTTTTGTACAATTTTAAAAAATTGAAATGGAAGTACTGTAAATGTGTGTCTATAGACTAACTTTTTGAAATAGTATTAATATTGCTAAATTTTGAAAATTTTAGTTGAGAATCAATTGAGAACTGAAACACTAAATGGTTCAGTTTTAATTTAGTTATAATCCAAAAAATCATACCAAACGATACAAAAGTTCTTATGTTTAATTTAATTCAAACTATTTTTGAACCCCAAAAAATTAACCTCTATTTGGTTCTATTTCTTTTATTCTTTATAAAAATATAATCGAACGAGAATTGAAACACTTAACGATTCAGTTTTTGTTTGATATTAATCTGAAAAATCAAAACCAAACAAAATCAGGTCAATCTATTTTTGAACCTAAAAATTAGTTACAACTATGTTCGATTTCTTAAAATTGGACATATCTAAAATTTGACAAAAGATGTTTTGTAAGTAAACATGTAAAGTCTATCTTATACTGTAAGTTTATTGCTCCTCAAAACTCTCACAATCGTTGTGGCATAAAACAATACACTACTTTAAATACTTTTAATGTTTCACCCACACCGGACTTTTAAAATTGTGCTTAAAAGAGTAACAATTTGAATATTTTAATTTTTATGAAAATTTTCTTTTTTTATTGAAATATTCAAACCAAATCTTTTATTAAAATATTCAAACAAAAGGTTAAAAAGTTAAATATAAAAGGCAATGTTTTGTTTTAATCTTATTTAATGCCCTCGCTAGTGATAAAAACTCAATCCTAAACCATAAACCCTAAACCCTAATCCCTTAACTCACACCTCCAACCCATAAACACAAAATCTTAAAAATTATTTGCATAATCTGACAACCCAAAATATTTTTGACATTTTAATTACACAACACAATATAAATTTATATCTATATAGTTATTCGATATATAATCTTTTTACTTATGGTATCAAGATTAAATAAAAAGGCAATATCGTCATTTCTAATTTCATTCCCTCCCTAATGATAAACCCTAAATAGTTAACCCTAACATATAAAATATAGATCTTAACACAACCCTAAACCAATTTTATTTGGTTCGATTTAATTGAAAGAATGTATATTTTGAATCTTTATAGTTAATCAATGATAAATCTCTACAATTAATGATAAATGAAGTTCACTGGTCAAATCTCTCAATGATAAAAACCTGCATTCATTTTCAAAATTAAAGCTTTTTATATTTTTTTTTTTTGTAAAATTTAATTTAAAATCGATTGAGAACACTAAATAGTTCGATTCAGTTTAGTTATAATCCGGAAAAAATCAAAACTAAACAATACAAAAATTCTTATGTTTTTACTCAATTCAAACCATTTTGAATTTAAAAAGGTTAATTACCGAACACATTTGAAATGTGAAGAAAGATAATTTGCAATTGAAACATGAGAGCTCTATTTTATACTATAATTTTATTGCTCTTCCATACTCCCACAATCGATGTGGGACAAAATAAACATCACTTTAAATATCTTCTGCAAATCTTTTTATATTTAAAATAATTCCAATTAAATATTCATTTAATTTTTAGATTTATGTATCAGATGATTAAATATCTTAACTATTATGAATCGTAATTAATGTCATGATTAAATATAAAAAAATTTGAGTTTTTTTTTCATTGGTTAATAACTCCCCAAATCGCTCTAAGATTGACAATCTGGTATTATTGCAAAATTTTAAAAATAATTAATTTAAGTATTATTTCTAATTACCAAATAGAAAAAATAATACAAAGATGCTGAGATTTTACTTACCATATATGTTTAGTCTGATATTCTTGATAACAACTGAAACGGGAAACTACCAAATAATTGTTTATCATTTAAATACTTTTAATTACACTTTAATATTATTGGCTAATAGCATCCGAAAACATTTTCTGGTTGACACCTCAACTTTACAAATTTAAAATCTTTTCAAAATGTCTCCTCGATAAAACACCATTTTAAGCTTTTTAATGTTTTAGACATTTTGGACTTGATAAATTGGTTTATAAAAACTTAACAATTTTTTTATTGTTCACGAATTTTTAAAAATAATTTAAAATAATTTTTATCAAAATATTTTAAACTGAAGTATTTATAAATTTTTATCTTTTTTATTTGGAAAATTTAAATAAAAATAGAAACATTAACTTATTTGATTTCGGTTTGTTTTTAGCCCAAAAGAAAAAAACTAAAGAATGTAAAATAAATTATGTTTTATTTGGTTCAAAACGTTTTTCAACCAAAAAAATAATTACTATTCGATTCAATTTATTAAAACCGAATATATTCGAAATGTGAAGAAAGATGATTTTCAATTGAACATGAGAACTCTATTTTATACTCCCAAAATCGATGTGGGACAAAATAAACAACACTTTGAATATCTTCTGCAAATCCTTTTATATTTAAAGTAATTCAAATTAAATATTCATTTATTGTTTAGATTTATGTATTAATTCATTAAATATCTTAACTATTATGAATCGTAATTAATGTCACGATTACATATAAAAAAATTGAGTTTTTTTTTCATTGGTTAATAGCTCCCCAAATCGCTCTAAGCTTGACAATTTTGTAGTTGCAAAATTTTAAAAATAATTTATTAAGGTATTATTGCTAATTATCAAAAACATAAAATAATACAAAGATGCTGAAATCTTATTTACCATATATGTTTAGTCTGATATTCTTGATAACAACCGAAACGGAAAACTACCAAATAATTGTTTATCATTTAAATACTTTTAATTACACTTTAATCTTATTGTCTAATAGCATCTGAAATCACTCTCTCGTTGACACCTTAACTTTACGAATTCAAAATATTCTCAAAATGTCTCCTCGATAAAATACCATTTTAAATTTTTTTAATGTTTTAGACATATTGAACTTAAGAAATTGGTTTATAAAAATTTAACATTTTTTTTATTGTTCACAAATTTTAAAAAATATTCTAAAATAATTTTTATCAAAATATTTCAAACTGAAGTATTTATAAATTTTTATCTTTTTATTTGGAAAATTTAAATGGAAATAGAAACATTAAATGATTTGATTTTGGTTTGTTTTTAACCCGAAAGAAATCAAAACTAAATAATGTAAAATAAATTATGTTTTATTTGGTTCAAAATGTTTTTGAACCAAAAAAATAATTACTATTCGATTCAATTTATTAAAACCGAGCACATTCGAAATGTGAAGAAAGATGATTTACAATTGAACATGAGAGCTCTATTTTATACTGTAATTTTATTGCTCTTTTATACTCCATGTGGAACAAAATAAACATTACTTTAAATATCTTCTGAAATTCTTTTTATATTTAAAATAATTCAAATTAAATATTCATTTATTGTTTAGATTTATGTATCTAATCATTAAATATCTTAACTATTATGAATCTTAATTAATGTCACGATTAAATATAAAAAAATTTTGAGTTTTTTTCATTAGTTAATAACTCTCCAAATTGCTCTAAACTTGACAATCTTGTAGTTGCAAAATTTTAAAAATAATTTATTTAGGTATTATTGCTAATTACCAAAACATTAAACTAATACAAAGATGCTGAGATTTTACTTACCATATATGTTTAATCTGATATTCTTGATAACAATCAAAACAGGAAACTACCAAATAATTGTTTATCATTTAAATACTTTTAATTACACTTTAATCTTATTGGATAATAGCATCCGAAATCACTCTTTGGTTGACACCTCAGTTTTACGAATTCAAAATCTTCTCAAAATGTCTCCTCGATAAAATACCATTTTAAAATATGTAATGTTTTTGACATTTTGGACTTAAGAAATTGGTTTATAAAAATATAATAATTTTTTTTTGTTCACGAATATGAAAAATTTGTAAGATAATTTTTATCAAAATATTGTAAACTGAAGTATTTATAAATTTTTATCTTTTTTATTTGGAAAATTTAAATGAAAATAGAAACATTAAATGATTTGATTTCGATTTGTTTATAATTCGAATGAAATCAAAACTAAAGAGTGTAAAGTAAATTCTGTTTTATTCGGTTTAAAACGTTTTTGAACCAAAAAATAAATACTATTCGATTTAATTTATTAAAACCAAACACATTCGAAATGTGAAAAAAGATGATTTGCAATTGAACATGAGAACTCTATTTTATATTGTAATTTTATTGCTCTTCAATACTCCCACAATCGATGTGAGACAAAATAAATATAACTTTAAATATCATATGCAAATCTTTTTATATTTAAATTAATTCAAATTAAATATTCATTTATTATTAGATTTATATATCAGATCATTAAATATCTTAACTATTATGAATCGTAATTAATGTCATGATTAATTATAAAAATATGAGTTTTTTTCATTGGTTAATAACTCCCCCAAATCGCTCTAAGCTTGACAATCTTGTAGTTGCAAAATTTTAAAAATAATTTATTTAGGTATTATTGCTAATTATCAAAAACATAAAATAATACAAAGATGCTGAGATCTTACTTACCATATATGTTTAGTCTGATATTCTTGATAACAACCGAAACGGGAAACTACCAAATAATTGTTTATTATTTAAATACTTTTAATTACACTTTAATATTATAGGCTAATAGCATCCGAAATCATTCTCTGGTTTACATCTCAGCTTTACAAAATCAAAATCTTTTCTAAATGTCTCCTCGATAAACACCATTTTAAATTTTTTTAATGTTTTAGACATTTTGGACTTAAGAAATTGGTTTATAAAAATTTAACAATATTTTTATTTTCACGAATTTTAAAAAATATTGTAAAAAATTTTTCAAAACATTTTAAGATGAAGTATTTATAAATTTTCATCTTTTTTATTTGGAAAATTTAAATAAAAATATAAACATAAAATTATTTGATTTCAGATTTTTTTTAACCCGAAAGAAATCAAAAATAAAGAATGTAAAATAAATTATGTTTTATTTGGTTCAAAACGTTTTTCAACCAAAAAAAATAATTACTACTCGATTCAATTTATTAAAACCGAACACATTCGAAATGTGAAGAAAGATGATTTGCAATTGAACATGAGAACTCTATTTTATACTGTAATTTTATTGCTCTTCTATACACCCACAATCGATGTGGGACAAAATAAACATCACTTTATATATCTTCTGCAAATCTGTTTATATTTAAAATAATTAAAATTAAATATTCATTTATTGTTTAGATTTATTTATTAAATCATTAAATATCTTAACTATTACAAATCGTAATTAATGTCAGGATTAAATATAAAAAAATTTGAGTTTTTTCATTGATTAATAACTTCCCAAATCGCTCTAAACTTGACAATCTTCTAGTTGCAAAATTTTAAAAATAATTTATTTAGGTATTATTGCTAATTATCAAAAACATAAAATAATACAAAGATGCTGAAATTTTATTTACCATATATGTTTAGTCCGATATTCTAGATAACAACCGAAACGGGAAACTACCAAATAATTGTTTATCATTTAAATAATTTTAATTACACTTTAACCTTATTGGCTAATAGCATCCGAAATCACTCTCTGGTTAACACCTCAGCTTTATGAATTCAAAATCTTCTCAAAATGTCTCCTCGATAAAACATCATTTTATTTTTTTTTTTAATGTTTTAGACATATTGGACTTAAGAAATTTGTTTATAAAAATTTTACAATTTTTTTTATTGTTCACGAATTATAAAAAATTTTGTAAAATAATTTTTATCAAAATATTTTAAACCGAAGTATTTATAAATTTTTATCTTTTTTATTTTGAAAATTTAAATGAAAATAGAAACACAAAATGATTTGATTTCAGTTTGTTTTTAACCCGAAAGAAATCAAAACTAAAGAATGTAAAATAAGTTATGTTTTGTTTGGTTCAAAACGTTTTTGAACCAAAAAAAATAATTACTATTCGTTTCAATTTATTAAAACCGAACACATTCGAAATGTGAACATGAGAGCTCTATTTTATACTGTAGTTTTATTGCTCTTCTATACTCCCACAATCTATGTGGGATAAAATAAATGTACTTTAAATATCTTCCGAAAATCTTTTTATATTTAAAATAATTCAAATTAATTATTCATTTACTTTTTAGATTTATGTATAAAATCATTAAATATCTTAATTATTATGAATCGCAATTAATGTCACGATTAAATATAAAAAATTTTGAATCTTTTTTCATTAGTTAATAACTCTCTAAATCGCTCTAAGTTTGACAATTTTGGAGTTGCAAAATTTTAATAATAATTAATTTATTTCTAATTACCAAAAACATAAAATAATACAAAGATGCTGAGATCTTACTTACCTTATATGTTTAGTCCGATATTCTTGATAACAACCGAAACGGGAAACTATCAAATAATTGTTAATAATTTAATTACTTTTTGTTACACTTTAATCTTATTGTCTAATAGCATCCGAAATCACTCTTTGATTGACACCTCAGCTTTACGAATTCAAAATCTTCTGAAAATGTCTCCTCGATAAAACATCATTTTAAATTTATTTTAATGTTTTAGACATGTTGGACATAAGAAATTTAATTATAAAATTTTAACAAATTTTTTTATTGTTCAAGAATTATAAAAAAATATTGTAAAATAATTTTTATCAAAATATTCTAAATTAAAGTATTTAAAAATTTTTATCTATTTTATTTGGAAAATTTAAATGAAAATAGAAACATTAAATAATTTGATTTCGTGTTTTTTTTAACCCGAATGAAANTCGGGTTGTTTTTAACCCGAATGAAATTAAAACTAAAGAATGTAAAATAAATTATGTTTTATTTGGTTCAAAACGTTTTTGAACCAAAAAATAAATACTATTCGATTTAATTTATTAAAATCGAACACATTCAAATTGTGAAGAAAGATGATTTGCAATTGAATATGAGAGCTCTATTTTATACTATAATTTTATTGCTCTTCTATACTCCCACAATCGATGTGGGACAAAATAAATGTCACTTTAAATATCTTCTGCAATTCTTTTTATATTTAAAATAATTCAAATTAAATATTTATTTATTGTTTAGATTTATGTATCTAATCATTAAATATTTTAACTATTATGAATCTTAATTAATGTCACGATTAAATATAAAAATCTTTGATTTTTTTTTATTGGTTAATAACTATCCAAATCGCTCTAAGCTTGACAATTTTTTAGTTGCAAAATTTAAATAATAATTAATTTATTGCTAATTATCAAAAACATAAAACAATACAAAGATGCTGAGATCTTACTTACCATATATGTTTAGTCCGATATTCTTGATAACAACCGAATCGAGAAACTACCAAATAATTGTTTATAATTTAAATACTTTTAATTACACATTAAACTTGTTGGCTATTAGCATCCGAAATCACTCTCTGGTTGACACCTCAGCTTTACGAGTTCAAAATTTTCTCAAAATGTCTCCTCAATAAAACACCATTTTAAAAATTTTTAATGTTTTAGACATATTGGACATAAGAAATTGGTTTATAAAAATTTAACAATTTTTTTGTTGTTCAAGAATTTTAAAAAATATTGTAATATAATTTTTAACAAAATATTTTAAACTGAAGTATTTTAAAATTTTTATCTTTTTTATTTTGAAAATTTAAATGAAAATAGAAACATAAAATGATTTGATTTCGGTTTGTTTTTAACCCGAAAGAAATCAAAACTAAAGAATGTAAAATAAATTATGTTTTGTTTGGTTCAAAACGTTTTTGAACCAAAAAAAATAATTACTATTCGATTCAATTTATTAAAACCGAACACATTCGAAATGTGAATAAAGATGATTTGCAATTGAACATGAGAGCTCTATTTTATACTGTAATTTTATTGCTCTTCTATACTCCCACAATCGATGTAGGACAAAATAAATATAACTTTAAATATCTTCTGCAAATATTTTTATATTTAAATTAATTCAAATTAAATATTCATTTACTTTTTAGATTTATTTATCAAATCATTAAATATCTTAACTACTGTGAATCGTAATTAATGTCCCGACAATATATTAAAAAATTGAGTTTTTTTCATTGGTTAATAACTCCTCAAATCGCTCTAAGCTATCTTGTAGTTGCAAAATTTTAAAAATAATTTATTTATGTATTATTGCTAATTATCAAAAACATAAAATAATACAAAGATGCTGAGATTTTACTTACCATATATGTTTAGTCTGATATTCTTGATAACAACCGAAACGGGAAACTATTAAATAATTTTTCATCATTTAATTATTTTTAATTACACTTTAATATTATTGGCTAATAGCATCCGAAATCATTCTCTGGTTGACACCTCAACTTTACAAATTCAAAATCTTTTCAAAATGTCTCCTCGATAAAGCACCATTTAAAATTTTTTAATATTTTAGACATTTTGGACTTAAGAAATTGGTTTATAAAAATTTAACAATATTTTTATTTTCACGAATTTTAAAAAATATTGTAAAAAAAATTTTCAAAACATTTTAAAATGAAGTATTTTTAAATTTTTATCTTTTTATTTGGAAAATTTAAATAAAAATATAAACATTAAATTATTTGATTTCGGATTGTTTTTAACCCGAAAGAAATCAAAAATAAAGAATATAAAATAAATTATGTTTTATTTGGTTCAAATTGTTTTTCAACCAAAAAAATAATTACTACTCGATTCAATTTATTAAAATCTAACTCATTCGAAATATGAAGAAAGATGATTTGCAATTGAACATGAGAACTCTATTTTATACTGTAATTTTATTGCTCTTCTATACTCCCACAATCGATGTGGAACAAAATAAACATCACTTTAAATATCTTCTGCAAATCTTTTTATATTTAATAGTTATAGCAGCGAACATATTAAAAGATAACTAATTTTAACTTGTAAATCTGTAAAATCATCTTAATGTGTTAATTCAATGGTTAAAAAAATTTGACTATATTAACGACGATTGGGTGTTAGCGGAGAGAAATCATGATGATCTATCGTCAACTATTACCCAATTATCATATATATATATATATATATATATAT
>OVAN01008991.1:0-17483 GCA_900406275.1 Anastatica hierochuntica | reverse complement strand
TTTCTAGGTGTGACATATTTGGTTACAGGTCATTAGATAATTCTTACCAAAGTTTTCTAGGTTTGACATATTTGGTTACAAGTCAATAGATAGTTCTTACCAAATTTTTTTTTCAGANTGGTTACAGGTCAATAGATAGTTCTTACCAAGTTTTTTCAGGTTTGACATATTTGGTTACAGGTCAATAGATATTTCTTACCAAGTTTTACCATGTTTACAAGTTCTCAACTAACCAAATTTCACTAGTTCTCTCCAAGTTTCACTAAACACAAACTTATTTATATATGATTCATACGATTTAATCGCATTCACCCGACAATACTTTCCAATTCAACTTGCTATTCGAACTAAACACCAAGCCCAGTTTATCCGCTCCATTNACAAATCAATTTTCTTTTTTCACTCAAATTAAGCACAAATTCACTCAATTAACTTCTATATACCTAATAGAACACGAACTAACCATAATTTACAAGCTTGGACTTCAATGGCGGAGGAATGGATGCAAGATTTTCGATTTTAGTAGGATTTTAAATTTGAAGCTAAGCTTCAATGGTGAACTCGTCGTCGTCGAGGAAGAAGAGAGAGAGGGATGATGATTGGATGATTTTGGAGTGATTTCATTGGTTATCTTTTTCATTTTATTATTTGTTTGTATTAAAATAAGAAGGGCAATATTGGATTTGCACAGACTTAGTAAGAGTAAAGAGTAGGATATATTAAGTGAGAGTATGAGAGATCACTTTTTACTCATTAAGAGTATTCTAGATTATGACCCAATTGACATTGGAAGTATTTTATTGGATTTTATTGTATTTTTACTAGTGGACAATGTGTTTAGAAGTTTTTTAATGGATTTAATTGTAATGTATTTTGGATGATTTATGTGTAATTTTATATCATTTAAAATTAGAAGAAACTAGTAGAGCCAAAACAAAAGAGGAAATACAACGATTTTTGCTTTGAATGTGCCAACTAGCCACATAATCTGTAATTCATTAGAGGGTAGCTTAAAATTCGAAAGAAAATAGCACCACCTCTACATTCCATCAAAAGCAACCAACAAGTACACCAACCTCTAGTTTCCCATAGGAAAAGAAGACTACCTCTGCTCTCCATTCTCGATGTGCATTCACTTTTACAAACATCAGTTCACGCTCAACTTGTAGCTCACTTGAGATATCTTCAATCTAGTTAATTTAACAAAAAAATCTTCAATCTAGTTAGAAAATAAAAATCATTTCAGAAAGTAGAAAAGGAATCTGCAAAGTTTAATCTTGTACATCATTTTCTTTTGCAGATGCAAATCACATATCTAATTGCATAGTACTACCTATAATTCGACTAAAATTTTCAAGTAATGCACAAGCAAATCAGCTGATTCGTAAAGATGCTACGTTCAAAAACCACTGCAAAATCAAATCGAATTTACGCAGCAAGAGAGCAAATGTGATGAATGAAATGGATCTAGACGCCGTGAGATCCGTTGTTGTCGTTGTCGATTATGGGAGTGTTGAATCCATAAGAAACGATATTGACAATTTCTTCATTAGTTCATAAATACCATCCGTACTTGACGTTAGCGACTCCGCCGTTTTTCCTCTTCATCGCCTCCGTGAAAACCAGAGACATTGCCAGCTTCACCCTCGTCGTGACTCTATGAGTGGAGCTTTTGATTTTTCTAGTGAGAGGACCCATCCCGGGATAAAACAGTTCCTGATGGCGTCGTACTCAAGCCTGCCTTGGGGAAGAGGAATCATAGAATCTGCAGAGAAGTTTCGCGTATTGGCGTTGTCTGAAAGGAAATTGGTGACATTGGTTTTCGATCTCGACCTGTGTCGTGCGCCATCAATGGAGAGGGAGAAGGTTTTCTTCAATGGAGAGTGAAGGTAACGTTTGTATCAATGGCGGTTTAGGAGTATAACCTGATTTTCGATCATGATAGTGAGGACAAGAAGTTTTGAACGGCTATGGCGATGAAATCCAAATTTTTCTCTCGAAAATTTTTCCCCATTTTGTCGTGTCTATGGTTTGGAAGGATGAGAAAGGTTTTGTTTTAATGTGTGTCTTTCAAATTACCAATGAAGAGGTTGTGATTTGGATTAGTGATAATTGTGTAGACAGATTACATTAAAATCCACTTAAAACAAAACACAATCAATTTTTCATTTTTTTTGAATAACATGTGATTTTGATGCATTTCATTTTACATCAAACAAATACTCAATCCAATAACACTAAATTTTAATGTATTTAATCAAATACATAATTGAATAACAATGAATTTCACTTGGATTTTAGATTACAATGAATTCAATTAAAATACAACATTCAATACCACCCCTAAAACTAAAATGGTCTTACAATTTAACGAACCAACAATACGGTTTGTCTTACCGGTGGACAAACGGGAATTCAGAACGAGACTTTACGGGAACAGGACGGAACGGGAAATTCGAGAATCAAAACAAATATCCAGTTTGTGTCCCATTTTAATTTCGGGATAGAACGAGAATGGGATGAGACGAGACAGGAACATAACGAAAATTCCCAAAATATTAAGAAAAAATTAAAATACATTTATAATTTACCCATCACTCGAGTTTTAATAAAATATGTTATGATAAGTACATAAAATGCTAATGGAAATATTAATGAGAAGAAATTTGAATTTTTATGATAATAACAAAAAAATTTTAATTTAAAAAAGAAACTAACAAACCATTCAATATTAATTAAAGTAATAAACAATGTCTAGCACTTAAAATAAATTAAATAATATACTTAAAATTCTTTTATTCAACATTATTCATAGCTTACAATTAATTAAATATGTAGTTTTAAAAATTTTAGTAATAATATATGTTATTTTAGTTGTAATAGGTAAATAACCGCACGATGTTGCGGGTTCTTTTTATTAACTACATATAATACATGATTAAAATACGTATATAACAAAAGTACGTATATTTTAATAAAATTACACTAAGTCCTACATATATGTGTCATCTTCATCGATTTGTATTGTACTTGTATTTTTTTCGTGGTGTGAAAAATATTTTTTATTCAAGTTGAAATTATAAATCTCTAACCATTTTTTGGACTTTCTAAACTATTAAGCGAGTTTAATACAAATTAAGAGTTATGGATTATCTCAAAAATTATTCTCGTACTTGCCCTATATAAATGAACATATGAAGTTGAAAAGACACCTCGAGTCATACTTAATTCTTAAAGCATTTTTATGCATAAATAATCTTATATTAATTTGTCAACATTGAAAATGATGTGTATTTATGTTTTGTTTTTATTGGTCATTTGATTTAAATATTTTTGTGAGGTGTCAAATTCTCGTAACAAAAAAATGCTTAGGTGTCATCATTTGAAGACTCTCTAGTATTATTATAGTATTGATTATAGTTATATGCTATTTATATATATCACGCACTAACGTATTTATTCGGGACAAGCGGGACTTCGGAAATTCTCGTTCTGTCCCGTCCCGTACCCATTCGGGAATTGAAAGCTTGTCCCATTTTTGTCCCATTTCAATTTCAAAACAGAAACAGAACGAAACGATTTGAGACGGAACGTGACGGAACGAAACGAGACGGGAATTGTGCCCATCCTAGTTTATCTTCACTGAGTTGTCGACGCGAGGCCTTGAGTTTGGGCTTTGTTCTATGAATTAAATTGGATCGAGCTTAAAGTAGGGTGTCAAAATGGCTAAATCAACCTAACCCAATATATATCCATATCATCTGATCGATAAATGGATAATGGATTAACTCAATTCATGACTAGACTAAAATCCGAACTCGAAATAGACATTCGAACCCCACCCAAAAATTCCAACTCCGACCTCGTCCCCATGTTTAAAAACACCTCGGAGATTTTGTTGCAAGGTATTTTGTATCTCAAATTTTATTCAAACTGAATCGAAACTTGAATAGATATCTGAAAGAGTCCGAGAATCCAAAAACCTGAACAAACTCAAACCTGAATCTGAACCCAACCCTTAATAAATATCTGAAAATATTTAAAAATTCAAATATGTATATGAAATGTGTACTCGAAATATGAATAAGTGACTCAAATACTCATTTTCATGTTTGTTTTGGTATTCGATCTTACACCACTCAAATTCATGTTTTGTACGCCACATTTTATTTTTGGGTTTTTGAATTTTTTTTTGATGACTTCATGTACTTAAAGAGTGTTTAAGATAAAAGTCCAGAACAAATCCAAAAATTTCGGAAACCATACCCACTTTTGAACTGAATCTGTAAGGATCTGAATCAAACTCGAATAAATCTTATCGGACGACACGTGGGAAAGAGAAATCAAACATGAAACAAATGAAAATTACTGTGATTCAACCATCTATGTTTGACTGTTTTATCTTATGAATTTGAATGCAAAATAACAACTTATTTCCAGTGGCAGACCTCTGAGGAAGTAGAGGGTGTCAACTAACACCCCTAATGTTATGGTATTTTAGGGTTTTTGGTTCTTTGTAAAACCATAGAAGCAAGAGATAAACAACGAGAAAGCAACAAAGTGAAGAGATTATTTATTGAAGATCAAAACAAAGAGAAAGATACAACATTTTGGGCATAAGAAGCCCGATATTAGTCGTAACCTTTAAGGTTTCTCTAGATCTAATAGTCATATCTCTAGGGTTGATTGTGTATATCTTGCATTGACCCTTAGGTTGCATATTTATAGGAGACTGTCAATGTAAATCCCTTAGAGTTAGGAAAACCCTTGTATATCCTTAGATATTAAGCATATTTCATTTTCCTTTTAGGATTTTCTTTTCTCAGATGAGAGTGTTTTGCAGCTTCCTGCCTCGCGGCATACTCCCAACTTCCTACTTCCTGCTTTGTACCGTTCATGGTAATCTTCAAATTTTGTAATAATAGTGTAGTTCGTTAACCTAAGTTTTTAAAATTTAAGTACAGTTATATATGTAATTATTTGTTCATGTATTTGACGATTTAGGACTTAGAGTATAGGGTTAAGAGATTAGACGTAAAGGTTAAGGGTTAGGGTTAGGTTAGAGGAATGGGTTTAGGGTTGTAGAGTTTAGCTATTTAGTATTGTTTTACGTTATAATTTAGTTTTTACTTTTATTTACTCTAAACATTGTATTATTAATGGTGAGTTTGTGATGTTTTTGACAATTTTGTGATTATGTCGCACCAGCATGTATGACGACTAGATTGTCTTATGGGCAATGATATTTGTTGTTTATGGTTTAAGGGTTTAGAAATAATAGATTTTAGTAGTTTTCATTTTGTTTGGGTTTCTCTATTACGAGGAATTACTAAACACGATAAAGATTTAGAGTTGAGGGTTTAGTGTAAATACATTATGAATATCAGAATTATCATGATGTTTATGATAAATTTGATGTTGATACCAATATATTTGACAAGTTAAGCTTTTACTGTTTCTTGTTTATGATCTACAGTTTACACTTTTTTAATTTATTGTTTAGTGTTTGCGCTCAATTGGTTAATAATGGTCTAAATTGTTTTTTTTGTACTTTGAGATCATATTTTATTCAGTACATACTTTATGAAACTAACGTTAACCGGAAGGTGTAATGGAAAATGATATTGTAACAACTTGTCCTGTGGGATTCGCCGGCTGACCCTGCAGAACATCGACCCAAACTCCTCACCTCTGATAAACCAGCCAGCGAGGTGAGTTGTTGGTGCGTTTGGCGTTCCTCGAACCCAAGACCTCACCCTTTAACAACCTTCCCACAGGACAAGTTGTCACCAATTGACCTGCAGATCAATTGGTGACAACTTGTCCTGTGGGAAGGTCGTTAAAGGGTGAGGTTTTGGGTTCGAGGAACGCCAAACGAACCAACAACCTACTTGGCTGGTCGGTTTGTCAGAAGTGAGAGATTGGGGTTGATGGTCTACAAGGCCAGCCGCGAATCCCGTGGGACAAATTGTTACAGATATATTGTAAAGCTTATAAGATTTATGTTTATACTGTAGGGTTTATCTTGTTTTCCAGTTTTCATTTTGTGTTTGGATTCTCTACTAGAAGAGATATGCAATATGCTAATGTTTATTGTTTAGATGTTTGCCTTCTATATGTATTTTGTTGGCACATAGTTTACAATAATCGGCTTAGTTCCCCAAATATATGGCTTAGGGTTTAGTACCTATTATTTTGGGTTAATTTAGTAGGGCAATTGCTTACTTCTGAATTTAATGTTTTTTAAATTGGTTACTACAAACATTGTGTTATCAACGACTATTTATGATGTTTATGATTATTCTATTCTCCTATTACCAAAATGTATGGAAATTGGGTTGTGTTACGACTAATAATATATTATACCTGGTTAATAATATATTATACCTAGTTAATTTTATGGTTTCTGGCAGAGGGTTTTCGATTATTTTTTTGTTTGGTTTCTTTTCCTTTTCTATTTGGGTTCGTATAGGAGATACATTAAATATAATAAGGTTTTGGGTTTAGATTACCCCATTATACTATAATGATTTGATATTTACCAACATTTTGTTATTAACAACAACTTTATAATAATCATGGCAATAACAAAAACTTCAACGAGAGTTTAACATTTCACATAGTTTCGAAGTTGCTTATTTATCTCCTTTTGATATAGATGATTCAATTTTTAGGTCAAAACCTTCTTAAGAGGGAGAGAATTATGAGGTCATCGAACCATGATTAGAACAAGAACATGTACTCGAGGTTAAAAAATCTCTGATGACACGTTTCAAGATTATAATAATAAGGGAAGGGTTTTTCTCAGCAGTAGATGCCATCATAAACATAATGGAACCTGAAGATACACAAAAACATTCAAGAACTCAAATGGAGACCTAATGGAGGAATTTTCTCTTTTAAGCATCAAAGAAGTTCTGCCTCAAGTAAACCAAGGTATGTCTATTTACTTAGTAAGAATTGACCTCAGAACAACAAGAATCTCAAAGAGATCACACCGGAGCTTCAAGATATCTTCTATTCAAACAATTCAGCTGCTAATGAGAAAACATAACATGGGGAAGAATCTAAAGAAGATCAGGTTGAAACACATGAAGAACGCAATGATTTTTTACTTTAAGGGACTTCAAGACGGATAAATCACATCAAGGAATTCAAGTTGGACGGACCAACAAAAGCATTGAACACTTCAGCTTCAAAATTGCATGTATCGAGCGAAAATAAGATATTTTAATTTATACAATATGTGTAGGTTATAAGGACCAACCTAGTGGTTATTAGAGAGTTAAGAAACCAATGTTTAAAACTCACAAAAATCCAGGTCTATGCTAAAAGAACCATTATATAAGGTTCCTTACATTCTTGTATTTCACAGATTTTTACTCTATCAATAAAATAACGCCATTTTTGCTTCTTCCTCAAGCTCAACCTTGAAAAAGATGTTTTTGCTCCTTTCTTTGTGTGTGGATTCACCTTGAGAAAACCTAGTAGTATCAAAAGTCCCTCCATCATCGATGTGGTTTCATCGATCCATCAACCCTTCCATCATGA
Source organism: Anastatica hierochuntica (assembly GCA_900406275.1). NCBI lineage: Eukaryota > Viridiplantae > Streptophyta > Magnoliopsida > Brassicales > Brassicaceae > Anastatica > Anastatica hierochuntica. Next base: position 9,932 of record OVAN01008991.1, on the reverse strand, counting down.
GAGAGCATTACAACCAGCTCATTTGATCCATATTGATTTAGGCCTTGTTATGCAAGTTTTGTCTTATCATCTACCATCCGTTGACCAAAAAGAGAGAGTGTGAATGTCAACTTGTTATTCTCATCCTTCCGCATCCATTGTTGGATAATTCCAAACATTAAAAGGAAGTAGTTCTAGATAAAGAGAAGCTTATTTAGAAAAAAAGGAAAATATACAATTTCAATTGAGTTGTCTAGGAAGTAGTCTAGCTTATAATTAAGAAAGGAATCCTTAGAAGTTGTCTAAGAGATTTAAGAGAGAGATTTAGTTTTTGAGAGAGTTTTCTTAATCAATAAAGAAGAGTAGTTCTTAAATTCAATTGTCTTATCTTGAAATCGTGTGATACACTTAAACAATTCATATGATCAATCTCGTGCATATCCTAACTACAAAACATCGATTGTTTTGTAAGAAACCTAGGACGTGTAGAGGAACAGAGCAATCACAAGTTCGAGTGCTATACTTTGAATTGGTATGAGAGCTTGTTTGATTGTGATCATCTTCAAGGATGGTGGATGATCGCAATCCTAAACCGCAGCATGCAAAATATTTGGGAGCACCTTCAATTCAATGTCCAATGTTAACATCGACAAACTACACGGTTTGGTTGATGAGAATAAAGGTTACTCTATGTGTAAGTAAAGTATGGGACACGATAGATCCAGGGTCTGTGGATCAAAAGAAGAATGATGTGGCGACATCACTTCTCTTCCAATCGATACTCGAAGCACTTATACTACAAGTTGGAGAACACAACTCCGCAAAAGGCATATGGGATGCCATTAAAAATCTCGCTAACAAGGATGTGATCATGTGAAGGAGGCGAGACTACAAACACTCATGGCCGAGCTAGATAGGCTGAGCATGAGTGATGATAACATGGTCGATGATTTTTCTGGGAAGATATCGATTCTTGCAGCACAGTCCACAACCCTTGGAGAGATGATCGAAGAAGCGAAACTTGTGAAGAAGTTTTTGACTAGACTCCCAAGAAACAAGTTTATTCATATTGTGGCTTCCTTTGAGCAAGTCCTTGATCTCAAGACCACGAGCTTTGAAGATATAGTCAGTCGTATAAAATCCTATGAAGAACGCATCAAGGGAGTTACGAGTAATGAAGATGAAGGAAAACTAATGTTTTTCAGGATATGATTACTCTCGTGGAGAATGCGGAAACTTCCGAGGCTCGAGAGGAAACTTCAGAGGAGGAAGAAGCCGAGGAGGATATGGCCGAGGAAATCACAATAATGATAGTGCTGGGATAGGTCGCGGACGAGGCAGGTTTTAATGGCCAAGGCATAGGAGGTGAAACTCATAACAGAAGAAAGGACAAAAGAAGGACATGTCTAAGATAATATGTTGGAGATGTGATAAGCCAGGTCACTATGTCTCTGCATGTCCGGAGAGAAACACAGAACATCATGAGACAAACCTAAACGAGATACAAGAAGGTGAAGCACTATACGTACATGAGGCAGTGTTCTTAAACGAAGGAAAACTATTCCCAGAGAAGTATGAAACAAATGACGAATGTATATTGTATCTTGACAACGGAGCAAGTAACCATATGACGGGAAACAAAGAATTTTTCACAAGTCTATATGGAAACGTGAAAGGGAAAGTAAGGTTTGGTGATGGGTCAAAGGTAGATATCATCGGAAAAGGTACAATAGTCTTCATTAGCAGAACAGGCGAAGCACGACAGCTGAGAGATATCTTTTACATACCTGATTTAAAACATAATATCATTAGTCTGAGACAAGCAACAAAGCATGGCTGCGAAATAAATATGAAGGAAGATACTTTAACCTTCATGGTACCGAGAGGAAAGGTGATCATACAAGTAAAAAGATCTCCAAACAGGTTGTACAAAACCATGATGGAAGTACGTCTCCCTAAATGCCTTCAAACCCAAGCAGAAGTCGATGAAGAAGCAAAGACTTGGCACTCACGGCTCGGACACGTAAGTGCGGGTGTTATAAACAATATGATAAGTCACGAAATGGTCGAGGTGGCCTACCTAGAAAGAGACACGAGCAAGGTGTGTGTGAAGCTTACCAAGTCGGAAAATAGATCTAAAGCTCATTCCCAAGCAAGTCAACGTTTTGTGCAAGTCAAGCATTAGAACTTGTTAACGGGGACTTATGTGGACCGATTTCACCTCTGACCCCAGCAAAAATCGCTATGTGTTTGTTTTGATTGATGACTACTCGAGATACATGTGAACCATTCTACAAGGAAAAGAGTGAGTTGTTTGATCAGTTCAGAAGGTTTAAAGAATTTGTGGAGAAGCAAATAGGAAGTTCACTAAAAACTTTTCATACCGATAGAGATGGAGAGTTTCATTCAGACGAATTCAATACGTTTTGCAAAGAAAACGAAGTAAATAGACATCTCACTGTACCATACACACCACAACATAATGGTGTAGTAGAAAGACGAAACCGGACCCTGATGGAAATGAGGAGAAGCCTACTCAAAGCCATGAATATCCCGAATGAGTTCTGGGGTGAAGCTATGCGCCACTCAACGTATCTTATCAATCGTGTGGCAACAAAAGCTGTGGAAGGAAAAACACCATTCGAATGTCTTATGAAGAAGAAGAAACCGAATATATAACATTTAAGGATCTTTGGTTTTGTTGCTTATGCGAAAAATACCACACCACATCTCAAGAAACTAGACGATAGATCAAGAAGTTTGATTAATCTTGGAACGAAACCAGGATCCAAAGCCTATTGTCTATATGATCCAATCACGAGGAAGGTGATTGTGAGTCGAGACGTTGTGTTCGATGAAAGGAAATAGTGGGACTGGTCTAACACCAAAAACAGAGTGTTGGTGATTCAGGGATGTTTGAGCTAGCCAATGATGGATATGTTGGAACCGAGTAGGAGATTGGCGATGATGAAAAATATGACCATGAACATCAAGAGGACCCAAAACCAATAAACCAAGAAGTAGAAGAATAGGATATTGGTGATAATCAAGCATAAAACCAACATAACGTAATGAGATATGACTGAGTCATAAACAGACCACGATATCTCGATGACTCCATTCTTTTAGCCAAGCTAGAAGGAGAGAAGCTGCTCCTAACCATGAGCCTTTGAGAATGGATTGAAGCAATGAGATTCGAGCCGGACTCAATCATAAGAAATACAACATGGGAGCTTGTCGATAAACCCGATGGACTAAAGCCAATAGGGTTGAAGTGGATCTTTAGGATCAAAAGAAAAGCTGATGGTACCTTGGCTAAATACAAAGCAAGGCTCATTGCAAAGGGATACGTACAACAACAAGGGATTGACTTCGATGAGGTTTTCGCACCCGTAGCTCGGATTGAAACTATCTAGACGTCAAAACGGCTTTCCTAAACGGAGAACTCAATAAGATAATTTACGTGACCCAACCCGAAGGCTTTGTGACGAAAGGAGAAGAAAACCGAGTCTATAAGCTCCAGAAAGTATTGTATGGACTTCCGCAAGCCCCTAGAGCTTGGAACACTAAGCTCGATCGAGTCTTAAAGGAAATGAACTTTAAGAGATATAAGAAGGAAGCTACGGTGTATCTAAGAAGAGATGAGAAAGACTATCTTATCATAGCTATCTATGTCGATGACTTGTTCGTAACCAGATCTACAAAACCTATCATTGAAAGGTTTAAAAGAGATATGTTGAGAGAATTTGAAATGTAAGATCTTGGAAGATTGACATATTACCTTGGTATTGAAGTTATCTAAGGAGCTGATGGTATTTACATAAAACAAGAGGGTTATGCACAAGAAATACTGAAATATAAAAAGATGGAATCCTGTAATTCAACACAAGTTCCAATGGATCCGAGTCTGAAAATATAAAAATACTTAAAGAAAGGTTATTATCCTTTAGTCGAATATCACAACTTTTCTCTAAGACTGTCCCTAGGCTCAAGATGTTGGTTTTTATACTTGGGGTGTAGTAGACATTGGATATAAGCTGATGATCTCCATTATTTAATCAGATAAGAATATTTCTTTTACCTTTTATCTCCATCTTTGATTCATCTCCCAAAGCTATGTTTCCTTTCACCTATTCATCTAGCTCCACGAAAATGCTTCTTTGCCTGTACATGTGATTACTTGCACCACAATCAAGGTATCACTTGTGAACCTTATCTCGTTCATCCTTCTTAAAAGCTACTAACAACATGTCACCTTATTGACTTATTTCTTCAATGTAGTTGGACTTTTCTTAAACTCTATTGTTGCTTGGAGCCTTACATTCAGAAGCATAATGTCAAAACTTTCCGCAATTAGAACATTTACTGCTTGATTTATCGTACATTGATTTCGTAGTTCCTCTTCCACGACCTCTTGATGAGTGTCCTCCTTTTTGGTTAGAGCTTTCTTCATATACAATTTACTTTATTTACATAAAATAACATTAACTAGAACTAATTAAATTAATTAAAAACATACCGGAGAAATGTAAATAGTTTTTTTTTGTCAACGATCGGATTTTTATTAGGCTTAATCTTCTGAAAGGATTCGAGTTATACAACTTGGAGCAATGGAAAAGAACATAAAGGTTGTATTCCCAAGGAGAGGTAGTTTCTCAAGGTAATCCGCCACCTTATTAGCCTCACGACCTATCCAGACGACCTTAGCTTCTTCAACCTTGGCCTTCCAGAACCCTATGTCACGAATGAGATTATAATGACAAAAATGTCGCTGCACACCGTGCAGGGTGTGAACAACTTGCATGTTATCCCCCTTAAAAATCACACGCCTATAGCCTTTACACCATAACTGTTGGAGAGAAATAAGTAGGGCCTGAAGCTCCGCCTCGAGCACATCAGAACATTGAAACCCTTTTGCGTATCCCGATTCCAAATAACTCCCGTATGCATCTCGCACCACCCAGTCGGCCGTGCCACATTGGGTAATTGATATCCTAGCATCAAAATTGCATTTAACAAACCCTACCTCGGGTGTCTGCCAATGAGCCCGACGCCTATTCGCTGCTCGCACATTTCCATCCATAGGAGAGGCATCTAAAAGCTCTGCCGTGTCTTGTATGGATCTCCTCAGATCACCTTCCCAAGAGCTTGGCTTCTGCTGATAAACCAGAAAGTTCCTGCTTTTCCAGATGCGCTAGAGGATCCATAAGGGTAGTTGTCTCGCAAAGTCCGATAGCGCCCCATTATTCAGGTCAGTGATAATAGTGGACAATTTAGTTTCAAAACTCACATAAGGATTCAAAACCATCGGGTTAACAATCTGGACCCCGCGCCAAATTGCCTGAACATAAATGCACGAGAAGAAAAGGTGGTCAGTTCAAAAGGTTTAAAGAATTTGTGGAGAAGCAAATAGGAAGTTCACTAAAACCTTTTCATACTGATAGAGATGGAGAGTTTAATTCAGAAGAATTCAATACGTTTTGCAAAGAAAACGGAGTAAATAGACATCTCATTGTACCATACACACTACAACATAATGGTGTAGTAGAAAGACGAAACCGGACCCTGATGGAAATGAGAAGAAGCCTACTCAAAGCCATGAATATCCCGAATGAGTTCTAGGGTGAAGCTGTGCGCCAGTCAACGTATCTTATCAATCGTGTGGCAACAAAAGCTGTGGAAGGAAAAACACCATACGAATGTCTTAAGAAGAAGAAGAAACCGAATATATAACATTTAAGGATCTTTGGTTCTGTTGCTTATGCGAAAAATACCACACCACATCTCACGAAACTAGACGATAGATCAAGAAGTTTGATTAATCTTGGAACGAAACCAGGATCCAAAGCCTATTGTCTATATGATCCAATCACGAGGAAGGTGATTGTGAGCCGAGACGTTGTGTTCGATGAAAGGAAATCGTGGGACTGGTCTAACACCAAAAAACAGAGTGCTGGTGATTCAGGGATGTTTGAGCTAGCCAATGATGGATATGTTGGAACCGAGCAAGAAATTGGCGATGATGAAAACTATGACCATGAACATCAAGAGGACCCAGAACCAATAAACCAAGAAGTAGAAGAAGAGGATATTGGTGATAATCAAGCATAAAACCAACATAACGTAATGAGATATGACCGAGTCATAAACAGACCACGATATCTCGATGACTCCATTCTTTTAGCCGAGCTAGAAGGAGAGAAGTTGCTCCTAACCATGAGCCTTTGAGAATGGATTGAAGCAATGAGATTCGAGATGGACTCAATCATAAGAAATAGAACATGGGAGCTTGTCGATAAACCCGATGGAGTAAAGCCAATAGGGTTGAAGTGGATCTTTAGGATCAAAAGAAAAGCTGATGGTACCTTGGCTAAATACAAAGCAAGACTCATTGCAAAGGGATACGTACAACAACAAGGGATTGACTTCAATGAGGTTTTCGCACCCATAGCTCGGATTGAAACTATTTAGACGTCAAAACGGCTTTCCTAAACGGAGAACTCAATGAGACAATTTACGTGACCCAACCCGAAGGCTTTGTGATGAAAGGAGAAGAAAACCGAGTCTATAAGCTCCAGAAAGTATTGTATGGACTTCCGCAAGCCCCTAGAGCTTGGAACACTAAGCTTGATCGAGTCTTAAAGGAAATGAACTTTAAGAGATGTAAGAAGGAAGCTACGGTGTATCTAAGAAGAGATGAGAAAGACTATCTTGTCATAGCTATATATGTCGATGACTTGTTCGTAACCGGATCTACAAAAGCTATCATTGAAAGGTTTAAAGAGATATGTCGAGAGAATTTAAAATGTCAGATCTTGGAAGATTGACATATTACCTTGGTATTGAAGTTATCTAAGGAGCTGATGGTATTTACATAAAACAAGAGGGTTATGCACAAGAAATACTGAAATATAAAAAGATGAAATCCTATAATTCAACACACGTTCCAATGGATCCGAGTCTGAAAATCTCAAAGGCAGAGAATGAGCCGGAGATTAACGCAACAGACTCTCGAAGAACTATAGGCTGTTTAAGATACTTATTGCACACAAGACAAGACTTGGCATACAGAGTCCAAGAGAAAGTCACGAGCAAGCCCTTAAACATATCTCGACATACATGAAAGGTACAACAAATTTTTGTTGGTTCTTTGCAAGAGATGGATCGTGCAAGATAACGGGTTTTAGTGACAGTAGCCACAATATAGGTAAGGATGATGGGAAGAGTACTTCAGGTCACATCTTTTATCTAGGCTCATCACCGATCACTTGGTCAATGTCTAAGCAGCCCATGGTAGCTCTATCCTCCTGCGAAGCGGAGTTCATGGCCGCAACAGAAGCTCCGAAGCAAGCGATATGGCTAAAGGAGCTCATGAGAGAAATACTTGGTAGAGATGAGAAATTCACACTTAGGATTGATAACAAGTCGATCATAGCTCTAACTAAAAATCCGGTGTTCCACGGAAAAAGAAAACACATCCTCTCGAAGTATCACTTTATTCGATAGTGTGTAGAAAACAATCAAGTTCTGGACGAATATGTTCCAAGTTTGGAGCAGAAGGCAGACATCTTAACTACGCCATTGACTCAGAACAATTCAAAGAAATGAGGAGCTTAATAGGACTTCAAGCAATCGCATCACCCGGAGTTCAAGGTAGAATTACAGGAGAAAATGTTAGATAATTTCAAACATTAAAAGGAAATAGTTCTAGATAAAGAGAAACTTATTTAGAAAAAAAAAGGAAAATACACAATTCCAATTAGGTTTAGGAAGTAGTCTAGCCTATAAATAAGTAAAGAATCTTTAGGAATTGTCTAAGAGATTCAAGAGAGAGATTTAATTTTTGAGAGAGTTTTTTCAATCAATAAAGAAGAGTAGTTCTTAAATTCAATTGTCTTGTCTTAAAATCATGTAATACACTTAAACAATTCATACGATCACTCTCGTGCATATCCTAACTACAAAGCATCGATTGTTTTGTAAGAAATAGAGGACGTGTAGAGGAACAGAGCAATCAAAAGTTCGGGTGCTATACTTTGATCCATAAGCCTCTAAAACGAGATTTGCTGCCCCAAATCACCAACACGTGTTCTATCCTCTCGAAGAATGAGTCATCAACAAAGCTTTTTTCCGATTGTTGTGGTGAATCCTTCGATCTTTAGCTTGTATATTTTTTCAAGCCATCACCAATGTTTCTTTCATAGCTCTCCATCATTGCAAAGCTTAGCCATCCTTCTATCGTATAAAATCACCACTATTAACCTTGATAAGAGGAACTTGCCCTGAATCTGGGCATAATTCAAACCAGATATTTACTATTATAAGACTAAAAAGCAAGATATTTACCAAGAATAGATTGATGAGCTTCAATGTGAAGATAACAACCATATTAACACAAGCGAGAAGGAAAACTTATTGATTCCGGAAACAACTTAATACGAGTAAGGAAACAACACAAAGGTGAGATAAATTTGGATCTTAGCCAAAGAAATAGACTCAAGAACATAGCAAGAGCAAAACAACATATACAATTTCAAAGACATTGGAGAAAGAATCTAACCAACTCAAAAACGAAATTGATGAAACTGAAAGATTAAACCTATTGAATCAGATTTTGATTTAAAAAATTAGGATCTCTCTCTCTCTCTTTCTCTCTCTTAAAAGTAAAGATATGAGAATATAGAGCTCTTTTATTTTACGTTTTAGGTAAAAAAAAAAGAAAATGTTTGCCAGCTACACGAAGTATGAGATAATATGGTGAAAAACATACCAAATTTAAAAATATGATATTGACATCACGACGTATATGATTCAGCATACCACATATACGAAGCAACATATAATATGGTGAAAACTACAAAATCTGGTTAAATTGATTTACTCACTTTTTTATGGGGCAAAATTGAATTTCTAAAAATTGCACCAAACCCAGATAAAGACCTAGACCCGATTCGAGATATAAGACCCGAAAATCTTTTTTGACCCGATTTATCGCTACCGTCGATGAATCTTTTTTTTAAAATTGAAATTTGATGTCGCGAGCACACATCTCGCCATTTACAGGAATCTAAAGCTCTTTCAATGGCCTCCTACTACGGGAAATCATCACTACCAAATTTTCGATCGAAAAGGAAAAGGTAAACTTTTTTTTTTGATAAAATTCTTTACCGATACTAATTCTAGTTTTTCTTTTCTCTTGCCGTTTAACTCAAAAATAGGAATCTTTACAGATTATTTCGCTATACTTGTTTATTTGATCGATTGGTTTTAAGTTTTACAGTGTTGGTTTTTTGGAATAGTGTGAGAAAGCTTCACATATACATTAAGGAATTTTATAAATTTGTACAATATAATAGAGAAATTGCAGGTAATTAAAATCTTCTCTCTGTGTCTCACAAATAAGACATTTTTTCATAGTTTTCGATCTTCTTTTCTTCTGTACTTCTCTGGTTTATCCTCGTTATTAAAATACACTCCTAGCTTATGTATTCTTTCTTCATTTAAATTATTGTGTATATTACGATGAGTTTGTGCACACAGAAAAAATGTAGTGAAAGGTATATTGCAAATAGCATAGCTGATTGATATAGACAAAATAAAATTGAATCACTTGAAAAGGCGAGTTTGGAGAAAATGAATAAGAATGCGATTCAAAGAGCAAGAGGAAGAAGACAAACGAAACGACGTCGTTCCAAAAGTTTAATCCAAACTAATTAAAACACCGTCGTTTTATGAGTTTCAGCTTTTAAAACAAATTGAACTGACGTCGTTTTATGAGGTTCAATTCGAACTGATCAAACGACGTCGTTTGAAAAATAAGTTAAAAAACGATGTCGCATGCTTCTTCTTCCTCGTGAACCCTATAATCTCCATTGTCGTTGTCCATTGTCATCACCATCACTGCCATCGCAAAGTAGAGGAAGAAGAACAACAATGATTGTGGAGAGCGAGAA
>OVAN01008990.1:0-17484 GCA_900406275.1 Anastatica hierochuntica | reverse complement strand
ATATATATATATATATATATATATATATATATATATATATATATATTTGTGGATGCAGAATGTTTGTTTAGCTTATATCAATTTCACCGACCGCTATCATTTTCATCCATATAAAATAAGTCCACTTGAAATATATATATATAAAACTACTATTTCCCACGAAAGCATATATGCATATCGTCCATTGTTTATTAGTCCATTACCGTTTTTGATTAAATGTTTTAAAAAAGAAGCTAAGATACGATCAAGTTAAATTCCTCCAAGTCTAAAAACACATAGAGATTTGCCAAATCACCAACCTAATGTCAGGTTAAAACCAGGGAACAATTCATGGAAAAAACAACCTCACATCCATTCACTCTGATATAAATTTATCTTTGTGAATAGGGATTATCATATCCCTGTAGATATCCACGACATAAGCCTTCCTGAATTCATCAATCATCGCGTCATTTATGTTTGGCAATCCGCTGTCGTAATCCCCATACATATGTATCTCCATAAATTTGACGGCAACAGGCCCACAGTCTCCACTCCGGATGTTCTTATATAGTTATGTAGGTCTTTTAAAGACGAATCGAGAAAGACCGTGTGACTGTGTTGGTGAGTCCTTGCAAAACCTGTTTATGATGTAAGGGAGCATTTCAACCACTAGGGCTACAAACTTAGCAACATTAGCGTCAGAGTAAAGATGTGTGTTGGGGTCCAGAATCTCTACAGACCATAGCTTCAAGTTGATAACCAACCCCACCCAATGTTCGTTGTTCCATATCACGGGAGCATAAATCGTGTCCACGTCTTCAATCCACCTACTACCGTCACTTCTTACAAATTTTTTAACCAAGTCACCCCAAAGAATGCTTTTTTGTGGAAAGCACATTTGAAATGACGGTACTTTCCTTGAAGAGTAGATGTAAACCAAGGTTCGCAAAATAAAGAACGCTCTGATGCCAACACGGCTGCGTGCCTTATCCTCAGAAGGAACATAAGTACCTCAATGTGCTGTATAAGTTAAACGAATATTGAACATCTAGAATTTCGGTTCAAAGGCATAAGCAAAAATGTTGTGAAGGGTTATATTAACTTACAGAGCTGGTCACCCAATTCTGGCTTTTGGCTAGGTCGAGAAGAAACTTGTTGTCAATCACAACATTGTTGTGTGCGATATGCTGCAAAATAAAAAAGTATAACATCATTAAATCAGCCAAAAATATAATTCGTACATATATTATTGAATAAGACTTAGTAACTGACAAGTTGTTGNGGGGTAAGCTCATAAGGTGTTTCGCAAGTTGTTTTTCGAGTTTTGAAGGCGAAAACACCGGAGCCTCTGGGGCTGGGGAACCATCGCTCAGGTATACTGACTTGTTTCCCTCCGTAGCAGTCAGTGATTTTTCGCCATCTAATGATTCCTCGGCTTTGTCCTCCTACAGTTAGAATGTGTCATTGTTAGCACATCAACGAGTTAAAGCTTAGCCTTTCATAATTGTACTTCCTCAGCCCCTTTTGCGTTTTCTTGCGCATTCACGGGTTCCTGACCACTTCTGCTTGAAACTTCCTTCTCATCCCGTTCCTCAACATTCTCAATTCCCCTCTCTTCTATATCATTCTGTATTTATACAAGAGATTCAAAACTAATCTAATGTTACTTAACATTTTATCAAAATATTGTTTGTGTGTTATTTTACTCAATACCAAAATATCTTTGTTAGTCTGGCTAGGGTGGATGGGGAAAATATTAATGGGATCCCGAACGTCTTCGGTCAAATTAACCTGGACATTCGAAGTGGACATTAAATATAGTGGACATTCGAATTCACTATCCATGCTAAAAAACTCCTTGATGGACAACTACCTCGATATAAGCTTCTTTATCAGTCTGAGTAAACTGCAATAATAGTTAAAAATAGCCTCTTAAAAATTAGAACTATCGTAGCCGCCTGTAATATATTATCTTGGTTTCTTTTTTACAAAAACATCACAACATTTTTATGTCCATCATTATCCATCCACACCCTAACTAAGCTACTACCTTGTTATTTATATCCACAATTTTCCATCCATTAAGCACATCTAACTGTAATGCTATGCAAATTCCGGGTTAGAGTACAAATCACTCTCCTCCATCACTTAACAAGAGGACCTAATATAATTCCAAACTGCTGACCACCTCAAAAAATGGTTAGATAATGGCTCACTTAGTTATTACCTCTCCATCATGTTTCACCGACACTTCAAACGGTCCATCCTCCTGTAGCAGCATTGGCACATCAACTCCTCCCCCAACCTCCACCGTTTGGTCCTTCTTAGGTTGCGTCGATATGACTTCCTCCTCCTCAACGTCATCAGGAATTCCCTGTCCATCGATTTTCCCCTGCAAAATTATGGATGATTAGCAATTACTGCATACCATCAATTTTGACAATTTTGAGACAACAATTCTATGTCCATCATTAACAATCCACATAAACTAAGCAACCAATATTAAATTTATATCCACAATTCCCCGTCCGTCAAACGCAACTAGAGATATACTCTGCCAACTACTGGCAACCTTAAAAAAGGGTTAGATAATGGATCTCATAGCTATTACCTCCCCATGATGTTTCACCGAGACATCCGCCCGTCCATCCTTGTCTGGTTGCGTTGGCACATCAGCTCCTCCCCCAACATCCACCGTTTTGTCCTTACTAGGTTGCGTGGATATGACTTCCTCCTCCTCTACGACATCATCAACACCCTGTTCATTGATTTTCCTCTGCAAATTATGGATGATTAGCAATCACTGCATACCATCAATAAAGACAACAATCAACAATTAAACTTATGTAACCATGGTTAAAACCTCTACACCCTGTTCACTCCTCTCACTCATCTTCTTCACCATACTGCTCGGATCGTCGCATCGAGCTTCAACCAGGGCACCCAATGATCCCCGTATTTCATTCAACTTTTCCACCTGCGTATCCACGAGTTTGTCATCCACCCAAGACACCTCACTGACTTAAAGTTCATCACATATGTTTTTACAGTACCTCTACTTTTTGCAATTCCTCACAATCCATGCGTGTATCTTTAGTCAGCTTGTGTAATGTGGACTGACCATCGCCTGTCACGTCCATATTTCCTTTCCCATCAGCTGATGGTTGCACTTCCTGAAGAAACATTCTATTTTGTGAGACTAATGTTCTCATGTTTCTATACATTACGTACTGCGTTGCACAATAACTTCTTATTACTTTCTCTCTTGCATCTGCGTAGTCGTCTATCACCACTTTTATTGCCTTATAACTTGCCCAAGAATTAACTGCAGAGTCCAACGGCGGTTGACAATCTGCTGGTTTTGACGAGCTGGTTGTTGAATATTCACGCAAAAAGGGGTTTTCTTCCCCAACCCAGTACGTCGAACTCGATAAACATGTCCCACACTAAAGCATTTAAGCCTAAGCTCAAGCTGCTTGTTCTTTGCAGCTACCCTCTTAAGCTCGGCTGCAACCTCTACCAGGTTTGTCTCTGCTTCCAACAACCTCTGATTCACATCCAACGTTTCTTCCTCATCAATACTGACTACCTTTATCTGCTCTCGTTTTGTCTTCTTCTTAGATGATCTTGTCGTAGGCTTCACGGACACTGGTGTCTTTGAACCGGACTTCCTTCCCTTCCTCCCAAATACATTCTTCTTTTGCGCAGCCTTTTGTTAATCTTTATTCACAATAATCAAGGGCAATGAACCATCGCCCCCATGCCAGTTTACTTTATCAAAGGTGTGATTCCTTTCAATCAAACTTTCCAGGTACAAAACACTTAGGTCTTTGAACTCTCCATCCCAGTCAGCCCACCCCTCCCGTTCCCACTCAGCCGGAAGACTTATGGTAGGCACAACAGACAGCTTGGTAACAACACAAAGAAAAATGGTTATCGATTTTAATAAGAAGAGAAGAATAAAGGAACTGCTAATAAGAAGAACTCTTACATTAGGGTCATTTTCAACCTCAATTACACCTTTAAGTGTCACAGTGGTTATCTGAGGCGAACAAACGAATGATGCATCCATCAATGTTCTGTTGTCGGTCGGGTCGGGCAATTTTTCTGCCAATCCAAATATGTTCTGAAATGCAAGCAACTGCAACACTAGGGGGAATCCTTGCAAACTCATCGTTTGTTTCTTTAGATTTTGCCTAAGCATGTCCACAGGTTTCTCACACTTTCCTCGTACCTTGGGGCGCGACAACATGGATGAAATTGTGTGTTGAAAGGACTCTCTACCCCACGGGAAGCGCATAAACTTCTCTACATCCTCAACCATGTCCACAAACTTGGGAGATGGTCGCCCACCTTGATGTCTAGCAACAAGCACACCGTCAACAATTAAAATGAGCGCAAGTCGTAGCCTCCTCCAACTTGTCATGTCATTTGATGAACCAATCATTTCATACACCTCGCCTAAAGTAGTTTTGAGATTGTTTCCTATTAGCTTGTACCAATAAGAATTGTTGCCAGGACGTGAGGGGTTGTAATCGAACTCATAATCCTCCAGGAAATCACCACAATATAGACCAGTTATGGCACCAAACTCAACTATAGAGAATCTTAGTGGCTGTCCACCAAAAGTCGTCCACATAACAAACTTCTTCCTGTGTGCTAATTGTCTCGACAATAAACCATGTATCAACTTGCAAGATGTTAGGCATCAGTTTACCGGAATGTTGAACAGTGCACCAAATGGCGAATCTCGTATGGTATTGAACTCATCTGAACCTTCAAGCTTCTGTCGAATCAAGGACAATATGTCTACTTTCGAATACACATTCAGTCGTCCGTCGGGGTACCTATCGGTTTGAAAAAGTATCTCCGGCAGTCTCTTGTCGACGGCGTGTACGGTCCCGTCTGCAAAATCGACAAAATCTATTAGGGTTTTCCCCCCAACCAGTATGCAAAATTGACAATGTATTTAACATATCGGACGAAGAAAAATCAGAGCTTTTTACCACTCATGTTGAGTTCCTTAAGTGTGCTCGGAAAAACGAAGAAAATATATGCCTTTATCCTTTCCAGTCGCCGGAAAATCTCACAAGCTTCGAAAACACGATTGATAACACTGTGAAAACGGTGTTTCCTCAACAATATACTTTCCTAACTCTATACTAAAGAAGAAGATTTCTGTCAATGGAGGGAAAACGGAAGATGATTTTGTTCTTGGTTTCTAAACAAAATGCAAAAATGGCGGTGCTTTTTTTTTCTAATAAAACAAACAAATGATAACTTTCGAAAATCGAAACCTTCTTTTTCTTTTAAAATTGTATTTACAAAATTAAAGATTTTTTCTTTTAAAATTGTATTTTCTTTTAAAATAAAGAATTAGATGGTTATTTGTAAGAAATGGTAAATATGTCTTTCATACATCTTAAAGTGCTTAAGAGTCAAAATATGCCTATGAGTGTAATTGAAATAACAAAAGTGCCTATGAGTGTAATTTTCTCAAAAAGTATCTATTTTGACAATTATAGTGGGAAAAATATCTATTATGGTAATTTGTTCTAAAAGTTTATGCAACTTCTTTGAAAAGTCTCACTATATGCATACTATTATTAAATGAGAAGTCAAAAGCTAACGCGGCGAGGGGCGTCACAAGAATTTTTCTCGATTTGAAAAAATAAATGGCTAAAAAAATTTTAGATGCTTGCTAGGCCTCATCTCGATTGTTCCTTGTTTTATTTTTTTGCGTGGCGTCGTAGGATTCGTTCGTTTTTTTCTTCCAACCGATTTTGGACGATTATAACCTACGAAAAATTATGTATTTATCTCTTCAACAAATTTTGGAATTTTCGGCCAATCTAAAACTGACTGCGTCTGGTGTACCTCTGTTCGCAATCTTCGCAATTTTTATCTTTTCCTTTATGTTTATCTTTTTGAATTAATTATTTTCGATACTATTATTAAATGAAAATTCAAAAGCTAACGTGGCACTCATACGGATAGAGTTGGTAAAGTGGTGTCACCATAATTTTTCTCGATTTGGGAAAATAAATGGTGAAAAATTGTCTAGATGCTTGTGTGGCCTCATCTTGGTCGTTCTTTGATAGCGTGTCAAGTTTCACACCAAAAGACACTACTGCTGCAAGTGCAAAACGTAGATGCAGTACTTTAGGTTATCGATCCCACGATGACTAAGATCTTACACTACGAATTTCATGACTAATTTAAGCTAAAACAGAAAATAAAAGAGTTGTTTGGTGAGTTTAAAAGTAAAAGACATTAACTTGTAATGATTAAAAAGTTGTAAATCAATGAGAAAAAGCGTTAGACACATAGGATATTCATAGAGAATCATGCATCATAGAGAAAACCGATTTGCTAGGAATTATAATTAAGAAACATCTAAAACTCGAAAACACTAATTTAGATCCTCTTCACTTTCGAGGTTCGAGATTCTATACTAATTATCAAAGAACCTAAAATTTTGAATGGTATTAAAATAATTAATATGCATTACATAGACACAGGTTTCGATAAGTTCACTGAGCCAAGGCGATCTACTTTCGAAGCCTCCTGAAACTCAACCTGTCAAAGATTTGGTTCAGGTGATATAACAAGCTTTTGGAATGAAAATCTACCTATGGACATACTACTAGATGCGCAAAGAGAGTAATCATGCATAAATATCAACCGAGACAAAGACTATATGAATCCCTAATCAAATACTAGCATCTCATGAATACATGATCTCTTTGAGAAGCCTGCAAACCTAACTAATAAACTACTCAGAAATGGAGCATGAGAAACAACAAGAAATCAATGATAAAAACATTATTAAATAGATCAAGAGTAAAGAAATATTCTCTATGACAAAGTATGAAATGAATCTCTCTAAAGAACACTTTGAAACTTGAAGAACAAAAGAAAAGATCTATCAAAGCTTTTGACGGCTTGTAACTCTCTATAAAAATTCATGTCTCTCTATGAAATGTTGTGGCTCTCCTTTTCTAAAGACTAAAAACAACTTATTTATAATAGTAGGGTTTCTTAGGGCGTCGTCGGTTATATCGGTTCTTGCGGAATAAATTCGGTTAAGCGAACCGAAAGTTATGAGTTGAAATCTGTCTCTGACCATGAAATGTCTTAGTGACAAGAGTGTGCCAAAAATGAGCACTCGGGCGGTGGTGGCAACTCCATCACCCGGTCACAGCTTCAAATGTTGCTCCACTTGCTTCCTTTCCAAGACAGACAAACGTGTCTTCGCTTAAACGGCTATAACTTCTTGTTCATAGATCCAAATGACTTTAAACCACTTTCATGTGAAAGCTAACTCAAAATTCCAACTTTTGGACAAATTTTAGCTCAATCCAATGATGATCTTTCTGATGCTGAGAATCTTTCCAAATTGGTAAAATGCAAAACTCAAGTGTTTGAGCATTTGTTTTCATGATCCATCAATGAAACTTGATTGGTAATATGAGTGAGGTCAAATTACCACGTTTCTCCATCCTTTTTGATGATTTAACCTGAATAGTCCTTAAAATCACAAATAAGAGAAAACTACCTCTAGAGGTCGAAAAAACATTAAAAACTGCAAATAAATACGTAAATATCCAACTAAAAATGGTAAAATAATAGTATTATCATTTCTTGTTTTAATTTCTTGCGTGACATCATAGGATTCATTCGTTGTCTTCTTCCAACCGATTTTGGATGATTATAACCCTACGCAAAATTATGTATTTATATCTTCAAAATTTTTTTGGAATTTTTGGCCAATCAAAAACTGGTTGCATCTGATGTATTTCCGTTCATAATCTTCGCAGTCTTCATATTTTCCTTTGTGTTTATCATTTTGAATTAATTGTTTTTTCCGTCGAGAAAAGGTTAAAACCCTAGATCATTAATCTACTTTTTTTTCCTTGTCAAAATCTTAAGCGTTCCGAACCGACTCTACAAAAGTTTATGTTGGTTTTGTTTTGGAGATCATCAATGGATACCTTCCTCCGACACCTTAGATACATTTTCTTTTTACGCCAAATCAGTCTCCTCGTGAACTTCCATTTCATCCACCTAAGGGAGATCCTCAACCTCCTTTTCGATACCTTCCTCACCCACCTTAGGATCCACCTCATCGACGATTGCAACCTCCTCATCAACTTGGCTCCAGGCTTATCCTCCTCACTGTGGACCATAGTACTACAATATTTTCCATCGTAAACCACTTTAGTTGTACACCTGCAGCCATACAAGGCAGCGTCCACTCCAGCCTGAGCTATCTGATATTGTACATAAGAACTTCAAAACAACATATCACATCCATATTAAAACAAAACCACCATATGTACACACTCATGGATGTCTACTCCTATTGTAATACCTCATCCAAATTGACACTCTCTTCAAATTCCTGCAAGTCCATACAACTAAATTTAATATTTCCATTTCTGTTGTATACCAGTTTTTCTAACATATATATTAGACCACAGAAGCCTGTATCCAGTGCTATTTACTGACAATCATCACTTCCTCATCTTTATGAACTTTATCCTTTTCCACTTCCTCTGCCTCTTCAGCATCTGCATCTTTCACCCTTTGTTTCATGGTTGGCCGTCCACTTGACCCACAGACAGCAACCTTTCGAACTTTTGCTCTCACATTTCCCTCACCTTTGCTACGCAACTCTGGCAGCCGCCACCCTAATTGACCTCCTAAGGTCATACCCATTTCCTTCACCTTGATTTGCAGATACATTGGTGGTTTTCTGCACCTTTGCTGATATGCCTCTTGCGGGAGTGGATGCTTCACCTCTTGTGGGAGTGGATGCACCCCCTGTCTCAGATTTCCCATAACTACGTACTTTTTCACTACTTTTTGGGATACCATCAGTCTCTCCTACTTTCTCCTCAATCTTTCTAAAAATCTCCACCTTAAATTTAGTTAATTCCCTACTAATCGACACCTTTAAATCTTCAAACTCATTATGTGTGCCACTTCCTATGTGTACATCTGTCTCACTTGCACCTGCATCACTGTGTGTTTAGCCACCATCTTTGGATGCACCTTAATTCCTCTAGATGTTTGACCAACAACACCTTTCACCTTCTCATCAGCAGCAACTTCCCTTACACGCTTTTTTGTTGTCGTCTTCTTCAGTTTCTGCGACACTTTAGCCTCTGTGTCATTCGAGGCTCTACGTATCAGTGTAATTGACTCATCACCCCCTTTAAACTTTTCTTTCTTAAAATTTCGTCCACAACGTAGAAGGTTAACTAGATTTGAGACCTCTTGATCCTCAACTTCATCATCCCAATCATCCGCCGGTGTACCAATGTCGAATTCCACGGAAAACTGAAACAAGGTGTACACAATTAGAATACAAGTGTACGGTAACTGATAACATAAACAATACATGTTTCAAAAACTATACCTCTGCATTCACTTCAACTTCAAGTATATCTAGAAGGTGTAGAAGGGTAATTGTTGAATCGCAGTCAGATGGTTTATTGAGAAATCAGTTGTCTTTTCTGGTTCTAGAATCTTCTTCAGCAGCAATGGAATGACATCCAACGCAAATAATTGTAAAACTAGTGGAAACCCATATCAAGCTTTTTTCTGTTCCTTTAGTCTGCCTCTCAGTTCCTCGTTTACTTTTTCTGAATCGCCATGAAAAAACCTGTTTATTGTCCTCGGAAATGATTCCCTGCCCCAAGGGTAATCGAAAAATAATTCTAGATCTTCTAACATATCCATATACTCTGGTGTTATTTTCAAATGTTTGGTACTACATATGAGAACACCATCAACCAAAACAATAAGCGCCAATCGCAGTCTTTTCCATTCATCTAGTTCTGAATCCTTTAGTATTTCGAGACAATGGTGCATAGTTTCTTCTTTTGCTGCACCTAATAGTTGAGTTCACAACTTTCATTTTGCTCCTGCCTCCGCATCAACTCCATCAAATTATGAGGTATTTTCATCACTACTCGGAGGAGCTATGAAGAACCCACAGTTTAGTCCCATGATCCGACCAAACTCATTGAGAGAGAAGCGGAGTGGGGAAGACCGGAACAACATCCACATCTCGTACTTTTTTTCGTGATCATTTGGCGAGAAATAAGATAATGGATAAGCTTTTCATAATTGCAGCATCTTGCGGTCGGCAAATTGAAAAGTGATCCAAACTGAGAATTGCGTAGTGTTTCCATCGTCGGGATCCCATACAAAGCAGCAGCAAAACACCTACCACATTTTCTTTGGAGTAGATGTTTAGGCGTGTCCTTGTGTTGGGTATCAACCATCCGCAAAAAGCCTCCGGGGAAGGCTTTTGTCACCAGTTTCAGCGTTCTCTTCTATTGTTTCAGAGCGACTACCTGAAATATCAAAATCAATAGAGTTGGTTCATTGTAGAAGGCAATTTCATTTTGCATTTAAGCAGAACCAATTGAGTAATCGTTCCCTCTTTAATTGGAATCAATCCCTAAAAATAATTAACTAATACAAAACGACGACCGTTACAAGTTTTGCAGTTAACTTCTTCACCTGAAACTCTTGAATCGGATGCGGAAACTTCCTTTTTGTGGTGCCTCGAATCCTTCGACTCGTCACTTGCCGTTTCTGCATCATCGGTGGTAATATCAAATTGGACTCTCCGATTTGATTTTCACATTGTTTGCGCCATGTCCGTCAATGCGGGCTAGGGTTACATCAATTTCAATCGAGACTGAGAAGCCTACTCTGCTGTTGGCAAACTCTAACTCTTTCGTGGGTGGGAATCGCAATTGGATATTCGATCGACAGCGATGACAACTTTGGTGTTCAGTCGTGTACGTTTATATTTCTTTTATTAAAACTTGTTTTTTCTTGTTCTTTTCTCTCTCAAAGACACAAACCAACTATGTTTTTGTCTCACTAATATACAGGGCATTTTCGTCATTTCAAAACAGAAACTACCCTATGAACAATAAAAACTTTTGTACTATTTTAAACTCAAAAACTACCACGGACCAAAGAACTCTTATGTTTTCTTTTTCGTAAGATTTTTTTTATTAGCTTATTGAATTATATCAGAAGCTCATTGAATTTAAACCACAAAATTCATCGGCTTACATTCTTCTTTTAATCATATATGCCTCACAGAGACATTGGGAGAAGGCCAATGCTTTGAGGAAAGCCATGACAGACAAGAGAATCAAGAAATTACTTTTATAGCTGGATTGATGTGGGACAGAGAACACAAATTTTCATTGTTGGAGACAAATCTCATTTTGTTCTAAACCCAAATTCATCTTCAGCTTCTGATCCCTCCTCCATGCCTTTTTCCTCAAGCACAATATTTTAGATGCCAATTCTGAAAATTTTGCTTATATGCATATATGTAGGTTACTTTGGATGTGTTGGCTGATATCTTAATGAATTCAGAGTTCGAGGAGCTGTGATTTGACAGGAAGCGAGATGTTATCTTGAGGGAGATGCAAGAGGTATGTATGTACTGCTTGTCTGCTTATAATATCCTTCGCTTCTCTTTATCTCTTTTGCATTTTATGATCATATAAACTTTACTCACATGGTGTATAATAGTTTGTGTGTTTCGACTCTTTACGAGGAAACTGTTAGGTCGACGAAAAAAAAAACGAGGAAATTGTTAGGTCTCTGTTAGAGATCAAAACATCTCAAGTACTAACTTTTGTGTGCCGAGAAATTTTAACTTTTGCTCCATTTTTTTATTTTTTATTTTTTATTTTTTAAGTTGTATTGGCTTAGTCATATATCTCATGTTGGCTGTGAAGCAAGTTTGACTTCGTGAATATTGTATTTAGCAGTGCATATCAGAACATTTGTGCAATGCTGTATAGCTACGTTTTGCTTACATTAGCATACTGAGTTGTACTATATATATTACAATTGGTTTAGGTTGAGGGATCGACTAAAAAGATATGAAAAATTACATTAAAACTTTCCATACAGCTTGTAGGATGGTATAACTTCCAGTTATTTTTTTATCATATATAGTTATCAATTATTAAATTTTTTTTGTTGGAATGTAAAACTTTATTTCCACAAAAAAAACTTTTTATAAAAAGAATTCAAAATAGTTTAATGAAATTGAAAGGAATGAAAGAATAATGCTAAAAATCTACTTTAAAATCTTGTTTGAAGCCACTTGAGAAGAAGAACATCTTGGTTGACAAGAGCTTTAAGAGCTAGAAGTTTGTTCCTAATATATTTGTCCAAAACTCGTGTAATAACAGATGCCGAAATTGGTTGTTCACCATGTCTCCTACGATTCCGCTCAACCCACACAGTATATAGAACACCTTGAAAGACAATATGAATGAGCAAGTGCTCTTGTTTTGGTAGCTGCGAAGTAGAGATTAAATGCATAATTTGAGCTCATGAGAATGTAAAATGTGAGTGCAACAAACCAATGGACAAGTTCCTTCATATCTCAAAAACAAATATACACTCGAAGAATAGATGATTGTGCGTCTCAAGAGGATGGTGGCAGAGGACACATGATGGAGAGATACCAAGACCCCATCATGCCAACATACGATCTCTTTTGCATAACCTATCTTGAACCGCAAGCCAAGATATGAACGCATGTTTAGGTGTAGCGAATTTAAACCAAACTCCTCGTGCCCATAGAACCAATGGTAAACGAGCCCGAATGGACTCCCATGTAGCCTTAATTGAGAACATAAAGTTATATTGGTCATCCTTCTTTTTCCATAGAACTACATCACAACCATTCTCTGAATTTGGTTGTGGCACCTTGCGGATAGCTTCCGGTATCAAACGCAGGTGGTCAACACGATAAGAACGGGAGCGCCATGTAGTGGAAGCCGCCTCACTTACTGTTGCCGAGAGATGAATGCCCATGTCTCTTGGACAACGATCACCTGCAATGTCTATTAACCACCAATTGGCAGCCAGTTATCAAACCAGAAAGAGGTAGTTAAACCGTTGTGTATTTCAATTTTTTTGTGAACATGAAAGCTTGACATTTTACCCAATCCACCCATAAAGAAGGAGTTGAAAAAATGATACGCCTGTTTGGTAATCTTCAAAATACTTCTAGCCTAAGAAATCATTAACAAGTTGGTTAAGATTTAAGAGAGGCAAAATCAAAATTCTCCTCTTATTCTAAGGAACAAAAATCAAAGTTTTCCTTTGAATCTAAGGAACAAATCAAAATTTTCCTTCTCTTATTAGAAGTTAGACAAGTTGGTTTAGTTTTCTATATAAAGAGTCACAAGGGTTTGTTTGTGAAATAAGAGAGAGAACATTGAGAGTTAAGGTTTTTGAGAGATATTTCCTTAATAAAGAAAGAGTTGTTTCTTTAATTCATTGTTCTAAGTCATTCATCGTGAGATAGAAAGAAGCTTTGCATACGATCAAACTCATCATCAAGATACAAGGATCTTGAGTTTGTGAGAAACGTGTAAAGTTGAAGGAGGTTACGTAAGCTTGCTGTTGATCTCTCACTTTGAGATCGATTCCTTGCGTGACAAGAAACAGTGTACGTTAACACAAAAGCAGAACACTTTGTTTTTGACATTGAAAGAAAGAAGAGAAGATAAGTGTTAAGGCAACTTTAATTGGTATCAGAGCGTTAACAAGGCAAAGATCCGGAGCCTTATCGACGAAGATACATCTCGTGAAGGCCTCGACTTCAAGACTCGAAGAAGACGAATATCATACAAACATATCACCACCGATCTCGAGACATGGGTGACCCGACTCCACGTGCAAAAGAATTTGCACCTCCACCGATACAAAGCCCCATTCTTACAGCCACGAACTACACCGTATGGGCTATGAGAATGGAAGTTTTGTTGAACATCTACAAAGTGTGGGAAGCAACCGATCCTGGTGTAGAAGACCTCGAGAAGAACAATATAGCTAAGGCTTTGTTGTTCCAATCAATTGCAGAATCCCTTGTCTTGCAAGTAGGAGAATAAGGCACACCAAAAGGAATCTGGAACGCGATAAAATCTCGTAATCTTGGAGCTGAAAGAGTCAAAGAGGCTCGTCTACAAACACTCATGATGGAGTTCGAAAGATGGAAGATGCGAGATGGTGATACAATTGACAGTTTTGAGGGAAAATTGTCAGAAATATCTACCAAGGCTGCGACTCTTGGTCAACCAATCGAAGAAAGCAAGCTGGTTTAGAAGTTTCTTAACAGTTTATCAAGATCGAGATATATCCATATGATAGCTTCCATTGAAGAGTGGCTTGATCTGAATAAGGTGAGCTTTGAAGACATTATTGGTAGATTGAAGGTCTTTGAAGAAAGAACAACAGATGATGATGGAGGAGACAATCAAGGCAAGCTACTATATGCCAATTCTTACTCTCAAAGCTCTGAGTCTTCGCGAGGAATAGGTCGTGCCAGAGGAGGCCGCGGGAACAAAGGGAGAGGAAGCGGAAGAAGAAATTGGCATGATAAGCCCTCTCAATCTCCAGATCATGGCCGAGAGAAGACAAAGAAGGATAGGTCAAATATCATATGCTATAGGTGTGACAAAGCTTGTCACTTTGCTTCTGTTCGTCCGGATAGAATCCAAAAAAATCAAGAAGCATATAAAGCTGAAACTGAAAAATCCAATTCAGCCTTATACATGCATGAAGTTGTTTTTCTGAATGAAGAAAAAGTAGTACCAAAGAACTATGAAAGTGAAGAGGGTGTTTGGTACTTAGACAACGGAGCTAGTAATCATATGACGGGTAACAAGGCCTATTTCTCGGAACTAAAATAACAGATCAAAGGAAAAGTGAAGTTTGGTGATGGATCGTTTGTAAAGATAGAAGGAAAATGGTCGATTTTGTTTCAATCTAAAACCGATGAACAAAAGTTGATCACGAACATCTATTACATTCCCAATCTCAAAAGCAACATTCTAAGTTTGGGGCAAGCAACTGAGGTTGGATGTGATGTAAGGATGAGAATGGATTACCTTATGATACACGATCCTGAAGGAAGATTACTAGTAAAGGTCACTCGATCACCTAACAGGCTTTACAAGACTCATCTTAGAATCGGTAAACCGATGTGTTTAATCTCTAAGATTGAAGACGAAACATGGAGATGGCACACACGTTTGGGTCATAAGCTTTAAAACTTTGAAGGATATGTCTAAGAAAGACATGGTTCACGGACTGCCATCGGTAAAGGAGGAAGCAAGAATTTGTGAGTCTTGCTTGGTTGGTAAGCAATCGCGAAATCCATTCTCGAAGGCCTCTGTTTTTCGCGCAAAGAAACCCTTGGAACTGATACATGCTGATTTGTGTGGTCTGATCACACCATCAACAAATGCAAATAACAAATATGTGTTTGTTATTGTCGACGATTTCTCAAGGTATATGTGGACCATACTTATGATAGAGAAGAGTGAAGCTTATGAAAGGTTCAAGATGTTTAAGCAACTCATTGAAAAGGAGTTCAATGAAGAAATCAAAACTCTAAGAACAGATAGAGGAGGATAATTCACATCTGGTGAATCCGATATTTTTTGCGAAAGCTCATGCATCAAAAGGAATCTCATAGCTCTGTATACACCGCAACAAAACGGTGTAGTAGAAAGAAGAAATCGAACATTAATGGAGATGGCGAAAAGCATTCTTAAAGCTATGAAGGTGCCAAATTTCATGTGGGGTGAAGCAGTTAGATATTCTTGCTATATTATCAATCGAGTATCTACACGATCTCTTGATAATATGACACCTTATGAAAGCTTAAGAAAGAAGAAACCAAATCTGGAACATATAAGAGTATTTGGTTGTGTTGTCTATGCCAAAGTTGATTCTACACATCTCAAGAAGCTGGATGATAGGTCAAAAATGTTAGTGCACCTTGGGATTGAACCCGGAACCAAGGCTTACAGACTATATAATCCAACAACAAGAAGAATAGTCATAAGCAGAGATGTGGTGTTCGATGAAAAACAGAGATGGAATTGGGAAACACCGTCGAGTGAATCAAGTAGAGAATCTGGGATGGTTTTTATGAGATGGGGAGAGACTGTAGATGCAAGAGAAGGGCCGATTATTGCCAATAACGGTCAAGAAACAGAGCATGAACAATCTGATGCTGAATCTAAAAATCCGATGATGAATTTGAGCTGATCAATGATCAAGAAAACGAAGAGCAAAACCCACAGAATCAGGAAGAAGCTCAGCCTCCGCAAACCCAAAATCTAAGAAGATCTTCTCGGCAAGTAACTCACCTGAGATACTTAGAAGATTATGTTCTCCAAGCAGAATTCGAGTGCAAAAGATTGCTGTTAGCTCTAAACGATGAACCGAGAAATTTCAGAGAAGCAAAGGCCTTAGTTCAATGGAGAAACGCAAGCAAGGATGAGGTTGATTCCATTAACAAAAACACAACATGGAATTTGATGGATAGACCGAATGGTGTTAAGGTCATTGGCTTGAAGTAGATCTTTGAGATCAAGAAGAATGCCGATGGATCAATCAATAAGTATAAGGCTCGTCTTGTTGCAAAAGGATATGCACAAGAATCTGGAGTTGATTTCAATGAGGTTTTCGCTCCAGTGGCTAGACTTGAGACTATAAAACTGTTAATCTCATTGTCAGCCTCACATAGTTGGGAAATACACCATATGGATGTTAGGATAACTTTTCTACATGGAGAATTAAAGGAAGATGTGTATGTTGAGCAACCCGAAAGTTTCAAAATTAAAGGTCACGAACACGAAGTGTATAAACTTTCAAAATCTCTTTATGTATTGAAAAAGCTCCTAGAGCGTGGAACACAAAGATAAATCAAATCCTAAAGAACATGAAGTTTGAAAGATGCACGAAGGAGACCTCTGTTTACCGAAAGCAAGATGGCGAAGGTCTTTTGGTAGTGGCTATTTATGTGGATGATTTATTCATCACAGGAAATAACTTGAAGGTTTTAAGTGATTTCAAGAAAGGATTGACTTCTAAGTTTGAGATGTCAGACATTGGTAAGCTTACTTACTACCTAGGAATTGAGGTATGTCAAACGGATGATGGAATAGAGATCAAACAAGAAGCCTATGCTAATAAGATTCTAAAGGAAGCAGGACTTGAAAACTGTAACCCGACAAGAGTACCAATGGTATTTGGTCTAAAAATATCTAAGGCAGAAGAAGAGGAAGAGACAGATGCCACGACATATAGAAGAAATGTCGGATGCCTTAGATATCTCATTCACACAAGACCGGATCTTGCTTTTTTGTCGATGTTGCAAGTCGTTACATGATCAGTCCGCATAAGAGTCATGGAGAAGCCATGAAACAAATTCTTAGATACCTCAAGGGTTCTACCTCTTACCACTACAAGAAATNAAAATAGGTTCGTCTCTAAAATGTCGCTAATATTGAGACTAATTAGAGACGAAATGGAGACATTTTAGCCATTTTTCTCTAATTCGTCGCTATATAACGACCAGCGCTGCTTGCTGCTATTTGGTCGCTAAACAGAGACAATTTAGCGACTAAATAAAATCCGTCG
>OVAN01008989.1:0-17484 GCA_900406275.1 Anastatica hierochuntica | reverse complement strand
GTTTCGTGTGGAAGAACATTATATGCAAACACGGTGTCCCATACAAAATCGTAATGGACAACGGATCCCAGTTCATTTCAACAAGTTTTGAAGCGTTTTGCGAAAAGTGGAAGATACAGCTGATTAAATCCACCCCAAGGTATCCGCAAGGCAACGCCCAGGCCGAAACCATTAGCAAGACCATCTTAGACGGACTCAAGAATTGCCTGGACGCTAAAAAGGGCCGATGGGCAAAAGAACTCGAGGAGTCCTTTGGTCACACAAAACGACTCTGAGAAGAGCGACAGATGAAACTCCCTTCGCCCTCGTGTACGGGGCAGAATGCATTATCCCAGCGGAAGTCGAATTCCCCAGGATATGCAGGAGATTACTCCCAAAACGAGAAGACATGAACAATCTAATGCTACTGGATGATCTCGACCTCTTCAATGAGCGCCGTGACCAAGCCCTCATACGAATCCAAAACTACCAACAAGCAGCGGCAAAATACTACAACTCAAATGTACACAGCCGCAGGTTCAAGGAAGGCGATCAAGTTTTACGCAAAGTTTTCCAAAATACCGCAGAGCAAAACGCCGGGAAACTCGAAGCAAACTGGTAGGCACCATACAAGATCATAAAAGTAGACCGTCCAGGAGCGTATGAAATTGCCACAATGCATGACGTCAATATTCCTAAAACCTGGAACGTAATGCACCTAAAAATATACTATCACTAGGCAACAACGTTAACGATAAATGGAACTACGAGATAGCTTGATCCCCGAAAGGGGTACGTAGGCAACTCGTCGGAAGACGATTTTAGTCGTCCCCCTCTCTAAAAACTGGGGGGAGTGGGAGTGTATACATATACTCATATACTCCCAAAAAATTGAAACATCATCTTCAAACAACATCATCAGGAGCTCATACTCGCCAAAAAACAACCCAACAAGCGTTTCAAGCTCATCAACGCATCAAGCGCAAAGAACGACATACAAAAGAAAAACCAATCTTCAGCATCGCGAGATATCGCAGACGCTTGAAAAACCATTTTTCGACAACACACCTTCCTCGGTAAAAAACACAAACCCTTGCGAAGACTTACAAATGATAATATCTACTATAAGTTTGTTGCTGATCACAACGAACTCCCAACGTCCTAAACAGACCAAGCCGTCTCACAGAGATAGCTCTCATACATCCGACTAGGATAATAGCGTACTATAAAAGAAATCCGAAATTTCGGTCAGCACTTCCAAACGACTTAGAAATTGTCTTTGGAGAGATGCTTGGTTCCCGATTGATGCAAGTCATATAAGCCGAGAACTTATCGCAGACTTCAATATCGAGATGGAACCAGGTCAAAATAGAAAATAGGAAACGTAAGCCGGAGTTAGTCACCGCACGCCCTAAAACGGAGAGTAGACCTAGGTCTTCCCTTAAAACCAGCACACTGGTCTCTAACATCTCAAGGCATGATATCTAACTGATGCGAGATCCTAAAACATGTCTCTTCGTTCATATCTATAGAAATTTTACGAAACTTCTTAACATCTCGGCGAGCAACGCATAAAACGATCAACGAAAAGAGTTAAATACGAGACGACAACTCGTGTTTTCCCTCTACACCAAGTCAAACCAAACCTAGCACACTGGTCTCAAACATCTCAAGACATAGTATCTAACCGATACGAGATTCTAAAATTTGTCTCTTCGCCTATGTTCTCACGTTCAAGAAAATCTGAAAGAGTAAATCTTTAGACAACTCACATCCGAAACGAACAAAGAATATAGCGATTCTCGTAAGAATAGACACAAGATGACAGCTCGTGATATGCTTCGCAACCGTGACACTACTTATACGCAACCGAATCGAAATAAAAACACAATTCATTGACACAAAGGGATTCACAGCCACACACGGCTAATCCCAAAACATAAAAAGGCCTTATCAGGCCAAAACAAACCATAACTAAAAGATAAACAAACGTCTCGAATGGGACTACAACCTCGCTAATCATCCGCGGGGAGGACCGCGTCCTCACCCGCTACCTAACTAGAATGCAGAATGCGGAGCCACATTGTCTCCACCTCCCCCCTCGGCGTCGTGAAGCTCGATGCCCACGGGATCCTACCTCTCAGAGTTTTCAGAAAACGACGGAAGGGCGCAATCAGATTTCAAAGCCGAAAAGATAGAACCAAAGTCCCCCTCAGCGGCCTTTAGCTCCTCTTGGCGACAGACAGCTTCGCCTCTTCAGCCCGCCGAGACAGGGACTCTTCGTCAAGGAACGTTCGGATCTCGCTCATTGCTCCCTCGATAACCGCCAGGGCGAGATCCCTATTGTGGGTATCCATCAATGAATCAAGAGAGCTCACAATCTTAGCGAAACGAGTCCAAGAAACGGCGTAAAGAGCAGTCCTCGACTCGGCCATGACCTCCGCAATCCCATGGCTCGATGAGCTTTCTTCGCGCTGCATCTGACGCCGTAGACGACGTAACTTTAAGGCTTTGTCCTTCCTATCTATCTTCTCCTTAAGCAATGAGCTCGCTGTCTTCCCCGGACCTCTCTCGAGTTCACCAATCCGATTCTCCAATCGAGATACCTCGAGGGAATGGGCATCCTCGATACCCTCCAATTTCTTCTCAAGCCACGATGATTGGTCCTTCGACTCAGCAATCTCTTTTTTAAGACGCTCGACCTCCGAATCGCAGTAATTAATCATCTCGTTGATCAAAGATATGAACTGCACGAAAAAGAGAGTAAGACAAAAGAAAGAAGAAAGAATTTGGCGCAATGAGAAAAGAGCCACGGAACGAACCTTGACACGATGCTGCGACCGCGCGCTCAAGCCAGAAGCTCCTAAGGGTGAAGTTCCGACCTCGACCCCTCTGACGCACCTCTTCTTCCTAACCATCTCCGTACCGGCACAAGCCCTCTTGCGCCCCTCCAAAGGAACGGCGGGGGTGGCGCCAAAAGCATGTAGGCCTAGGACGATCTCTCGCCTAATTAGGGGAGGAGGCATCGAATCAAGCCCTTGCTCCGAATCACTAACGGGAACAAGAGTCGTCTAGGCGCCCACTGCGCACCCAGACCACAGTCTGGACGCCTAATGGGCGCCCAAACCACAGTCTGAGCGCCCACTGGGTGCCCAGACAACAGTCTAGACGCCCATTCGGCGCACAGACCACCGTCTGGACACCCAATGGGTGCTTAGACAATGCTTTCCCGATCGTCTTCTCCTTCAAATCCCGGTTCAAGCGTTTCTTGTTTCGTCGTGATTGGAATCTCCGTTGAAGTTTCGCGGCAATAATCATAAAGACTCCTACCTTCCATAAAAACTTTGTATCGATAGTATGAAACGATAACGGTTAACTCGAACACTGACATTGTCTTAACCATACGATCGGTTTAATCATTTCATAAAACCGTCACCGCATAGTCTTACGAAGAACGACTTCTCCGAAAAAAATCGTAAAAATCACTTTGTCGCTAAGCGGCCCACGAAGACACAAAACGCGACAAAATGTCCACTTACGATTTCTGAACGAGAACAGGCCTAGTTGCGTTAACGATCTATCCGAGTTTTACGAAAGATAAAAGGAAAATATGATAAAGTACAAATCTGAAGATAAATATGGAATATTCGTAAAGATATGGAATATTCCTGAAAAAATGGAATATTTCCGTGGGAGGATATGCACAAATCTAAAGCAGAAAAGGAAATAGATTTAACCTACAAAGGCATATAAAAGGGGGCTAAGGAGAAGAAGGGGAGGACAGAGAGAAATTTTCTTCACAAATCATACTTAGAGTTTTAGGTTTATTTTCGTTTTTTGCTATAGAGCTGCGTCTCAAATAGGTTTATCGATCTTACGCTGTTAGAACTAGTATACTCGCCGACAGCTCTACCAGCCACGACTTACCACCTATTGTAACACTCAACACAGATTCGAATAAGATCTCTATTGCTCTATTTTTCTTTCGATTCTCTTTTCCTTTTACTTCGTCGTATGTTTTCTTCGTAGTTTTGATCTACCGTTGTTTGGTTTAGCAGAAATCTGGGACAACAAGGAAAGTTAGGATTTCCTGGCTTTCCTCCGAATACGAATATCGACAGTGCGCATTTTGGTTCCCATAATATTCCTGCTTCTGTTGATGCTTCACTCTTCGACTCCTGTGAAACACACAAGACTCTTTGCAGGACATGGGCCCCTGATTTGCCCAATCCTCGAATCTTCCTGAGATCGAGATGATCACCCTAGTATGCTTAGGTGATTCTGGATATGATTCTTTTGCAGGCTCTGGAAGATTAGGTTGGAATTGCTGGGTTATCTTAGCACTCCTCTTGGCAATAATGTCCTTGAGGAGTCCCTTTTCTAAGAGGTTTTTGACTTCTTGCATAGCAGAGCACAATTCTTGGTGTGGTGACCGTAGTCTCGGTGGAAGTTGCACCATCCAAAGCTCCCTCATTTGGTGTACGTGGAAGAGCGTGGCTTGGGTTGCCACATGACGTCCTTGGCGAAACACCTTAGCTCTGCGATTACCTCTGCTGGAAGCGTGGTTAACACATCTTCGATGGGTTTGGGTAAAACCATGCGCTCCTCCTTGTTGGCGACAACCACAGACTTGGCCCATAGGTTGGCGGGACTCTTACTTCTTCCTCAAGTCCCTATTTGGCCCTTAGGCCAGTCTGCTTGTCTGCTAAGGACTTTGTCTTGCTTGAAGATCTTAGGGCTAGCCTTCGGAGCTAAGTGAGCTTGATAGGCTAGATCCTCTCCCAACTTTATCTATGCCCAATCCATGGAAAGGACGCCTGCCATCCTGCGGCAAGGGTACTTAGAAAGGTCTTTGTAAAGGTCGCCATTACTCGGCAACTCCTGCCTGAAGGCTGAGATAGCGGTAGAGGCGACGCAGTTGGGCATTAATACTTTGTCCTCGTTGAACCTTCGAACGTACTCCCTTAGACTCTTGTCCTCCCTCTGTTTGATCTGGTAGAGAACGTCAAAGTTCCGTCTTACAGTACAGTTGATGGCGAGTTGCTCTATAAAGCGATCTGTTAGTGCAACAAAGGAGCCGTTGGCTAGGTTGGAGTACCAAAACAGTGTTGGGCCTGTGAGGGTTGCTCCAAATCCGTTGCACATAAAGACTTCCAAGTGCTCATGGTCAATACAGACGGTGAGCATACGTTGTCGGTATTGTGCTATGTGCGTGTCAGGGTCGCAGGTTCCATCGAAAAGGGGCATGGTTGACCATATTAATGTTTTTAGGACTTCATCAAGAGCGATGGCGTCGACAAATGATGTATCAAAGTAGGAATTAGGGGTGCTCTTGATGATTGATAGAGCCACCCCTGGCAAGCGCTTAATCATATTCTTCATAGCTTCTAGCCTTCCCATCAGTATGGCTTGCAGTCCTTGGACTTCTTTAGCACTTCCTTCATGAGGTTTTCCTAATGCCTTTTTTATGGTAGGAGCCAGGGATCTGTGTCAGACCTGAGCTTGGAGTTTGATATGCTCGTGCCTCCTTTGCGACCGATATTGGTGTGTCGTAAAACGACTGCATCGGTAGAACCTTCCTCTGTAACCTGACATGCTTCCCGTCGCCTTCGGCGCCCGTATCAGGTGTTTGAGAATCGCGTTCTCATCTTCCAGCTTCTTCAGGCAGGGTTCGCTCTAATTCAGCTTTTCGCGATCCGCTCGTTCTCTTCGAATTTCGCCGCGACTCCCGCATCATCGGTGTCTCGTGCATTTTCTCCATAGATGCGACTCCGAGGATGTCGATCTCTTCTGGTTCGGATGAACTGTGGGCTTTACTCATCTTAGTTTCTTTATTCTCGTTGAAATCTCCCCCTCCTCCTATCGCCAAACTGTTTGGGAGTCTTTTAACGTCCTTCGATGAAGAAGAACGAGAAAAAGTTTACTAAGAGTTTTAGAGAAGAGAGATGAGCGAGAGAGAAAAGATGTGTAAGAGACTCTTCTTTATTGATTGAATAAGAGGTGATTACAATTTAAATGTTTTGGTGTCAAAGTTTCAGATCTTTGAATTAGGGTTCTTCCCTTTGTATTTATAGCTTTTCGAGTTAGGGTTTCCATTTATCTTATGGATAACTCCTATATTCGAGCTTAACTTACAAAAGAAATATTTCCCTAGATTCAGTTAAGGCATTTTTCCTTATCTCTTAAGATCTGATGTGTTAGTATTTTAGTAGTTTTTATTACGGATTTTACATGAGATTTAGGGTTTTTATTATGTATTTGGATCTTTTTGGCGCAGATTTGTGTTCTTTGTTGTTTTTACAGGAATTGAGCTTGGATGTGCGAAAAGAATGCATTTTGGATGGATTTCAAGCTTGGAAGGAAGTTTTCTTGAAGGCTAGAAAATATCCAGAAAGATGGAAAAGAAGCGCTCGATCCTTGTCTCAAGATCGATCGATCCCTGTCCCGATTTTCAGACTGATTTTTACGAAGAACCAAACCGAACTTAACTTGAACCGAATTTCATAACAAAAACCTATGCTCGTGTTTCCTGTTTCATTATGCATTTTTCTGAGTTTTTGAGAGCAATAGGGAGATTTGTAACTTAGGGAGAAGAAGCAACTTCTGTACTTCGAATCTGAGAAGCTTTCTGAACATTTACTCTTTATTTTTGTTAAATACAATCATGTCTCACTTTGATTTGATCTGTGTTTATGCGATTATCATGAGTGAGTAGTCTATTCGTTGGGTTTAGGGTTCTCACATAGGGATTCATGAATTGTTGATATAGAATTGTATGATTAGGGTTTTAATCAATTGGATCTTCATCTAGGATTGTTCGTAATGCATGAAATTGGAATGGCCACTTAGTTTCTGATCTAAGGTAATTTAACGCCTAGAAAGTGTTTGCTTAAATGCCTGAAAGAATCCTAAATTGGCAATTCTTCTTAATCCAATGGAAGTTGATGTTTAAGTGAATTGTGAACATATCAAACCTGTTTAGAATGCATGATTAGAAATCGAGAGTCAACGAAAGTTAGTCTCAAGGTTTCTAATACATAGGGAATTGATACTAGGGAAGTAGATCAGTTCCATATTAGTGTTTTTAGTTCAAAATGGTTTAAAACTTGTTCCCTAATCTATAATTCGAATCTTCAGTGAATTGTTTCTCTGAGAGTACCCAATGCCCAACACTTCTTTGATTGAATTACAACCCCGACGTTGCTTGCTTGCCTACTTTGCTTTCTAAATTTCAATATTTGCATCCTTTTAAAAGACATCTTTTTCTCTTTAACCCGCTGTTTGATCTGACATTCTTTGTGCTACCTTTGGTCTCTGGGGATTCGATCCTGAACCACTACAACCTACTTTTGTGCGCTTGCAGTGTTTTCTCGGGCGAAAACCTGAGCTATCAAGTTTTCTGGCGCCGTTGCCAGGGATTAACTATAAACCAACGAGAATGTCTTTGGTGCTTGCAGATAGGTCTATTCAAAGACCAGTGGGTATTCTTGATAACGTTCCCGTAGGAGTTGGAGAGGGATATGTTTTCACAGACTTTGTTGTCTTGGAGCTTGAAGAAGAACCCAAGGATCCCATTATCCTTGGAAGACCGTTCTTATCTACTGTTATGGGGGGATTTTGGTTGTTCTTTGTAGCACTACGGAAGCTGGAGCTCGATGAATGTTTAGCAAAGATAAAAGGAAGTTTGCTCTAAGCTCTGAGATCAATAATCGTGAAAGGAATTTTTGTTGTATTGATTTTTGGCTTAGGGTTTCGTGCGTACAAGTTTTGCCCTTAAGCTTTGTATTTATACATGTGTTTCATGATTATCCCTCCAAGAATTGGATATATCATGATTATCGTTAGAATATATGCAACTATATCTAGCATACACGTCATTATCTACTAATTTAAATAGAAAAAATAGAGGAGACGCGGTGGTCGGCTGGCTTCCGACTTCCGGCTATGCGAGGTCATCTGACTTTCGGCTTCCGACTATGCGACGTCGTTTGGCTTCCTGCTTCTGGGCATTCCCCTGCTTTGAGGTCTTACTGTTGTACTCCATCTAAGCCTGGGGAATTCCCACGACCTAAATTACTCCCAACAGTTTGCCCCTTATTGTGCATGTTCGATCCGAAGCAGTGGAATAACATGTCTTCCAGCTGGCTTAGGCAGGAAGCCAGTAGTCGTTTGGCCTTTTTAG
This sequence comes from Anastatica hierochuntica, assembly GCA_900406275.1. Taxonomy (NCBI): domain Eukaryota; kingdom Viridiplantae; phylum Streptophyta; class Magnoliopsida; order Brassicales; family Brassicaceae; genus Anastatica; species Anastatica hierochuntica. The sequence goes on along the minus strand of OVAN01008989.1, from coordinate 9,323 downwards.
TTGTGGCTTGCGCCGTCTCTACTTTCCATAAGCGTTTGCTTGCTTTTGTTTTGAGTTTTTCCAGATAATGAACATCATTGCAGCGGGAGCTTGCGTCTGGCTCTTGACATCTGGCCTCAGGGCTTTTAATTTTGAACTTCATGAGCCGTTAGCAGTTTTCAAGGAGGGTTGAGTTGTTGAAAAATCCTAGCTGTTTGAATTGGTGAAGAGAAGGATTCGTAGCCGTTAGCGAAGATTTGCAAAGATTTGAGGAGAAAGAAAATAGTCGTTGCTTTTTGTGAGATTCGCGCCAATGATTGGACGTGTGTGGCCAATTTCAATTTCTTCTCTTTCCTTTTAAGCCTTTTCTTCCTTCTTCTTTTGCATTTTCGCTTCATCTTCTTCCTTTCTTTGCTAAAATTCTTGCTCTCGGAATCCTTATCAAGCTTTCGATCCGCGATTTTAAGGTTAGATCCTCTTCTTCCTTCCTCTTTTCGCTTCTTTTAAGATAGATTCCAGGGGTCGGTCCTTAGGATTTCAACTTAGCCTTAGCCTTTAATTATTTCTTGCCCCAACCAATCTTTATATCCAAGATCGAAACCTTTTTGAACCCAGATATGACTAGTTTCGGCGATGAGTTTTCTCCAATGGCCTCATTTTCCGTTGATGCCCGCGTCCGGAAGAGACGCATGATTAGGACTAGCCCTTCTATTGAGGCTGAGGGATCGTCTGACGACACAGAGATTCCTGAAGCTAACCAACTGCTCTTGCGCTCTGCTGCGGGTATGGAGCTTATGAAGATCGGCCGTTTTTCCAATGTGAACTCCGAGATCGTGGAGGCAATAGTATTCCATTGGGGAAGGCGTTCACTTGAGGTTGCCTGGGAAGGATGAAAGGGCTTCTGAATGCCCTGAAGAAGAAATAGCCGTGTATGAAGGCTATTTCAAGGCTGGAGTCAGGGGTACAATACCTGCCCTGGTGAGGAAGGTCTTAGAGCACTTCAACATCTGCCATTCCCAGCTGAATCCGTCGTCTTGGAGGATTCTCACTGCCGTCTAAGTGCTTAACGAGTTCCATGGGCTGGATCTCAGCATTAATGAGCTTCTCTATCCCTACTATTTCACCCACGTTCTCTCGGGTGAAGGTAGGTATTAGTTTCGCCCTCGTGCCGGTGCTCCCTTGGTGTTGGAGCTCGAGAAGGAGGAAAGGAAAGGGGCGGCCTTCACGAAGCATTGGGCCCAGAAGTTTGTTTTCATGAGAGTCGGGACTTCTCCTGGGTTCTCTACTCTTTGGAAATTCATTGGTAGGCTTAGGATGCTTTTGTTTTTGATGCTTCCAATTAGGTCACTAACCCTCTTGGCCCTTTGTTTTTGCAGAAGCATCTACAGAGAAGTTTGAGGAAGGCAGAGAGAAGGTGGAAGAAACTTTGGAGATCCCTGCTAAGGAAAGGAGCATCCCGTTCCTTTTGAGTGAAGAAGCGTTGAGCCACAGTAGCATAAGAGGTATGCTCCTTGTTTCTTGTTTCTTTTGTCTGTTTGCTTCCGAGCTAGCTTATGGACTGATCTTTTTTGTCGTTTTGCAGGAAATATGTCAGGATCCGGGTCCAAGGCGTTGGAGGACTTCAAAAGGGCTCAAGAGAAAAGAAAAGAAAAGTTGGCGTCTAGGAGCAAAGCTCCGGAGGTGGTGGAGATCTCGAAATCTCCCTCTGCTGCGTCAAAGAGGAAAGGGACCCAGAAGGCCACTACCTCTAGCAAGAAGCATAAGGGTCCTCCCGCCAAGCAATCCTCCTCCTCTATCCGCGTTCTTGATGGCGCCGTGGAGCACTTGCAGAGATCCGTCTTCCCTGCGCTTCCTTCTGATCCTCCTAGCTCTAATAATCTGGGCATCTTCGACCAGGTCCATAAGGGAATGATCAAGGTAATTGGCCTACCTTAGGCTTTTGGCTGCTTTTTTCTTTCTCATTTTCTTTTGGCTAACCTTCCTCCTCTTTGTTGTTCAGCTAGCTGCTTCGCTCTTCCACGCCAAGGATCAGGTCGCCACTAAGGCGATCGCTGCAGGGAAGGCCCAGGTGGAGGATTGCCTTGCCAAGCTAAGGGCAGAGAAGGACATGTCTACTGGCTTGGAGAAAGAATTGAGGGAAATGAGAGAACTGCTCCGGGGGCTGGAGTCAGAGAAGGAGAAGGCGAAAGAGAAGGTCCTTAGCTTGACTGAGGAGAAGGCAAAGATGGAAGAGGAACTTGGCAACCTGGACACCCGGGTGGCCAGCTTTACGGAGGAGATGTCTGTTGGGAGTAGTTTAGATGGAGTACAACAGTAAGACCTCAAAGCAGGGGAATGCCCAGAAGCAGGAAGCCAGACGACGTCCCATAGCCGAAAGTCGGAAGTCAAACGACCAAGCATAGCCGGAAGCCAGAAGCCAGCCGACCACCGCCTCTCCCCTATTTTCGCTATTTAAATTAGTAGATAATGACATGTATTCTAGATAAATATGTATATATTCTACATATAATCATGATATATCCAATTCTTGGAGGGATAATCATGAAACATATATAAATACCAAGCTCAAGGGTAAAACGTGTACGCACGAAAACCCTAAGCCAAGAATCAATACAACAAGTAATTCTTTGCCATCTTTTGATCTTCAAACTTAGCTCTGACACCCTAAAACCATTGCTAAACATTCATCGACCTCCAGCTTTCGTAGTGCTACAAAGAACAACTACGTGACAATGGTTGGAGATAATCATGAATAAGCAAACATCACACCAGCACGAGCAGAGCTCACCTAAGAGGAGATGCGATCTCAACTAGAGAATCTGCAAAAGAGACTAGGAGAGATGGAGCAGCTTTGAAGGGATCGGACACCGACTGGAGCTGATGCAGCAGCTGTAGAGCTTAAGACCCTAAGGCAGCAGATGGAGGCTCATGCCAAAACGCTGCAAGAGAACACGCAGCACCTGCATCAACTAGAGCTGGAGAACGAGACCCTTAGAGAGGCAAACTCGACTCTGACGGCGAATCAAGCCACAAATCACATGTTTGTGGTCCAGGTACCCCGGATGCCAACTCAGGAGAACACTCCAACCAATAACCTGGGAGAAAGAGGAAACCCAGTAGCAATGGGGACCCAAGAGGATCAAAACCTTGCTCAAGAGCAAGAAGACTTGATGGATACGGAAGAGCCGTAGGCCAAAGGTCTCGCCCCCGCTCTCTGATGAAGCCAGACGACTGGAGCAGATGTTCTCCAACAAATTTGAGTCGCTGCAGTCGGTGATCGAACGAATTCCGGGTTTTGCGCCTCCTCTGAGGTAAAGTGTCCTAAGTTCTTATGCGGACACCCCCTTCTCAGAGGAGATCGCACCTCACCGACATGCCCAAGAAGTTCACCTTCCCATTTGTCAAGTCGTACGACAGGACTTCCGACCCAGACAATCACATTGCACAGTACAAGCAGAAGATGCTTACTGTGGTACTCCAAAAGGAGCATAAGGAGGCCGCCATGTGCAAGGGGTTGAGTTCTAGGCTGACAGGGACCGCCTTGCAATGGTTCATATCGATTCCAATTGGAACCATAAGGTCCTTTGCTCATCTGACTGATCTGTTTGTGGAGCAATTTGCTAGCAGCAAAGTGACTCCCAAGTCCTCTGATGACCTATATGAGATCAGGCAGCATAAGGCAGAGCCACTCATGAGCTACCTTCATCGCTTCAACAATCAAAAAGTCACCATCCCAAACTGCAGTGTTGCCACCACAATTTCTGCATTCAAGAGAGGATTTTTGCTAGATGTTGATCTATACAAGGTGCTCACCAAGTACCAATGCAGAACGATGGAAGACGTGCTCTCCCGGGCCCAGGCATAGATCAAGTGGGAAGAAAATCTGCTTGCTAGGCAAGAATATCGCGTCATGAGGACCGACAAGACGGCCAGAGATGACAAGCCTTACCAAAGACGTACCAGAGACAATGGATAGAAGGGAGCTAAAGGACACAAACCTCTGGGTAGGCCAGACATCAACAGATTCCCACTGACACATACTTGGCCGGATGTATCCAACATGTCAATATCAAGCGTGGAGCTGGTAGGAGTCTTCAAAGAGATGGGAGGCCAAGTCAAATGGCCTCGGAAGATGTGATCACCCGACCATCGCCGGAATCCAAACAAATTGTGCGACTTCCACAATGACCACGATCACATAACAGAGGACTACATATCCTTATGAATAGAAGTCAACGAGCTGCTCAAGAAGGGACACCTACGAGAATTCCTTTCCAACAAGGCTAAAGAGATGCTGGATAACCAGGAAGAAGGAGTCCCATCCGGCCGTAAAGCACCTGATTCCCCAAGGCACGATAGGGAGATCAACGTAATATCGGGAGGTTCGGAGATAATTGGCATCACACATGCCGCTGCCAAGAAAAGCACAAGGCTTGCTAAAAACAATCATAGCACCCCAGAAGTCAAGCGCCAGAATCTCAGCCAGGAAGTCGTAAGCTTCACGGCTGGAGGAGAAGACGGGATCCTGACACTACACCATGACGCATTGGTTGTCTCTTTTTCGGTGACGAATTGTTTGGTAAAGAGAGTACTCATCGACAATGGGAGTTCTATGAACGTACTTTTCCTGGGAGCATACGTAGACCTGGGTCTGATCTAGGAAGCTTTGGTCAAGAAGACCATGCCGCTGGTGGGTGTGGATACCAAAATCCACACTTGAAATTTTGTAGGTTTAGATGAGGAAGAAAGAAGCGTGGGAGAATCCCGTAAGAACTTAATATGAATACATTGATTGATATTGGATTGAATTGATCAAAAAGATCTTACATAACGTTGAATATGAGATTAGAATGATCAAAGTTTCATTTACAAGAGAGAAGAGAAAGACATTCAGGAAAATATTCTAAGTGTTTGTTTTTAGGGCTGTCCAGAGAGCTCCACGTTTCTGGATGCTCTTCTTATATAGTAGATGGCTGAAACTATTCCACCACCAGACGACTCCGAGATCTGCTCCTGAAATCTCGGGCTTTTTTTCCTAAAATCTCTCTCGCGCAACCGTCTCCAGAAATCTCGGCATCTGCAATAGTTATATCTTTGACTCAGCTGCTGAGGTATCCAGAGTCATCTGGACCTCGGATACCTAGGCTCGAGTACCTGGACCTCAGGTACCTAGGTATCTTTGACTCGGTTACTGAGGTACCCAGAGACGTCTAGACCTCAGGTACTCGAGGCTTGGGTACCTGGGTACCTGGACCTTAGGTCATTACCTAGTGGGATCTAAAGTCATTTTTCACACTGATCATGCAACTTTAAGGTACCTTATGTCTAAAAAAGATGTTAAACCGAGACTGTTGAGATGGATTTTGCTTCTACAAGAATTTGATTTGGAGATTCGTGATAAGCGTGGTATCAAGAATGGTGTTGGAGATCATTTATCTCGATTCCGAGTGGAAGCTGATACACCACTCGATGATAGTCTCCCTGAGAAGAATGTCTATATGGTTGCCCTGCTAGAGGATGAGTACTTGCACACTATTGATTGTTTTGCCATTAGACAGATTCACGATAAAATTCCTTGGTTTGCAGATTTTGCGAATTTTCTGAGTGCAGATGTAGAGCTACCAAATTTCGCAGGCTATGCGAAAGATAAGTTCCTTAGAGATGTTAGACATTATTTCTGGGATGATCCTTTTCTCTACAAGAGATGTGCTGACGGACTTTTTCGCAGATGTATCCCAGAGTCTGAGGTTCAAGGTATTCTGTATCATTGCCATGGTTTTGAATATGCAGGACATTTTGATACTTTCAAAACTGTTTCGAAAGTGTTGCAGGTAGGTTTTTGGTGGCCAACACTCTTTAAGGACGCCCATGATTACGTCTCTAAGTGTGATACTTGTCAGAGGAAAGGCAACATCTGTAAGCGGAATGAGATTCCTCATAACTTCATCCTAGAAGTAGAGGTTTTTGATGTGTGGGATATTGATTTCATGGAGACTTTCCCATCTTCTTATGGAAATCAATATATTTTGGTTGCAGTAGACTTTGCCTCCAAGAGGGTTAAGGCGCTGACAATCCCCTCTAATAACGCCAAAGTGGTCCTAAAGATGTTCAAATATGTGATTTTTTCTCGCTTTGGTGTTCCAAGAGTGATAATAAGTGATGGAGGATCCCATTTTATCAACAAGTTGTTTGAGAATTTGCTGAAGATGCATGGAGTTAGACAGAAGGTGGCCACACCATATCATCCTCAAAAAAGTGGTCAAGTTGAGATGTCCAACAGGGAAATCAATGGAATCCTAGAAAAGACTGTATGAAAGACTTGAAAAGATTGGTTTGTGAAGCTAGATGATGCGCTACAGTGTATAAGAACCGCCTACAAGACAGCACTAGGCACTACACCGTTTAATTTGGTATATGGTAAGGCATATCGTTTTCCTGTTGAACTGGAGTACCAGGGACTTTGGGCTATGAAGTTGATGAACTTTGACATCACGCTTATAGCTGAGAAGCAGATGGTTCAACTCAATGAATTTGATGAGATTTGATTGAATGCTTATGAAAACACGAGGATCTACAAGGAACGGACCAAAGCAGTCCATGATAAGTGAATCATTCAACGCCATTTCGCTGTAGGAGAGCAGGTACTATCGTACTCACGTTTGGATTGTTTCCAGGAAAGCTCAAATCGCGTTGGTCAGGACCATTCTTGATTGCTGAGGTTCAACTATACGAAGTTGTTGTTCATGATTACAATGGGAGAAAATTCACTATAAATGGCCAGAGACTTAAGCCATACATTGAAGACGAGCCATCCGACAAGAGAATGTGAATTCTTTTGAAGGATCCATCAGCAATCTAATCGCATTACAGTCAGGCTCGAGACTTTAAACAAGCGATGAGTGGAAGGCAACCCACTAGGTAGTTTTCTTTTCATTTTTAGCTAGTTTTATTGTATTCTTAGTCTTTTTGCTTTTGTTTTAAGTGCTTTTGACGTTTTTTGTGTTTTTAGCTCTGTTAGTGTAGAATACAGACAGACAAGGATCGAACGATCCTTGTCACCGGATCGACTGATGCCTATCTAATTTCGGGCCAAAACAAAGGGACAAGGATTGACCGATCCTTGTCCCCGGATCGATCGATCCTTGTCCCGAAAACAACTTATAACACACGAGATCACCAGGTAAAGTCTAATTATATATTTTACTCAAAAACGAAACTAATCACCTTGAATCTCGATTTTACTCTAAACTTGACGGATCTGAGCCGTTTTTGAGTGGAAAATCAAGAGAAACTCGTGTTCTATCTTTCTATTCGATCAGATTTCACTAAATCTAAGGTATGTGTCCACAATCTCTACTAGCATATTTATCGGAGATATTTGGGAACTTTTGATTTCTTAAATTTGGATGAATGTTTGGTACTTGGATGATCTTATACGCATGTTCTAAGATGTTTAGCAGTAGGATTGCACCTAGATTTAGCGTTTTAAGGATTGAATTTGGTATTTTGTGATTTTGCATTTCGTACGCCAGATTTTTGCGAGGATGCATGTTTTGTCATGATTTGCCTTGTGTATTGATGTTTTTACTTCTTTGTGGCATCTCTGTGATTTATTAAAACATGTTTTGATGATTGGCTGCGATGAAGCGATTATTTTCACTCTGACTTGAAATGCAAAATGAAAATTGGACATATTTGATGCTGTTCTTGCTTTGATGAATGGTTTGATGGAGGCTCTTGATTTTTTTGAGCTTGATTTTCGCAGAACAATACTCTTTGAATCAGAGTGAATGATTTTTCGTATTTGTCTTGTTTTGATTTGGATACTAATTATGTTTCCAAACACTAGTAGAAAAAGTGGTATAGCCACGTTTTTGCCACGAAAAAAACGTGGCTATAGGATCGTAACCTTTTTTCCGTGGCTAAAATCGTGGCAAAATCATTCATATAGCCATGATTAGCCACGAAAAAAAGTCACGATCCTATAACCACGATTTAGTCACGAAATCTGTCATGATTATAACAGTTTTTTTTACTAGTCAAATGTTTATTTTTACTGATTATGAGTAGATGAAGATTAGGAGAGGTTCCGGAGGCTCGGGATCCTAGCTCCATTCTACACCGTCGATTCAAGAGGGGCGATCTCATACATCTTGCTAACTGTCCGGTTACTCAGGAGTGGGATCAATATGACTCGCAATTTCTACAGGACTTGGGACACATTACATTCCATATGACTTGAGTCGTTGATGATGATCTCCTAGATGCTTTTGGCATTCGACATGACTTCTACTCACTCTTTGATAGGATGGGACTCCGAGGCTTATTGGAGCTTCGTGAGCATGTCTACCCCGAGCTGTGTCGAGAGTTTCTGGCCTCTGCACACTGTGTCTATCCGGAATTGGACAACCTGGTGGCTGATCAGGCCACATTTTCTCTCATGTACTTGGCTAGAGTTTTTGGTTTTGCGTAGGGTCGTGGTTTGGTACCAACTCTACCGAGGTCCAGTGAGTTCTGGGACTTTATTGCTGCTGGGCAATTTGTCTCTCGGAGCGCAAAGCAGTCGCGTATCTGCAATCCTTTCCTACGCCTCGCAACCAAGGTTCATAGGTCGTACATTTATGCGAAGTCTATCCAGGCTGCTGTGACCAATGACAAGTTGGGACTTCTTTTTATTGGCATTGGACATACATGGGACTTGGCATCTCAGATCCGTTATGTGGAGCGTACGGATTTGAACATGGTTGTGGTGGTTGGTGACAAATTCGCCTTCTTCAAGGTGGTGGCTTCTTAGAAGAAGTCCTTTGCTGCGGGTTCCCTTATCACCCGACTTCTGCAAATTTTCAGGTTCAATTTCACTGGTCATCAAAGAGGGGAGCTCAAGCTCCCCAAGCAGGCGGGGACACATCGCATCCCGCGACCTCTTTATGCTTTCCTCGATGGGAAGCATCTCCTTGACTGCGGCATTCTAGCTTCCCCCTGGAAGCAATCTCTACACAGCTCGAGACCATTCATCTATCACTTTTAGGACCGCCACCAGAGGTCTCTATACATCGAGTTGCGTTTCTTCCTCCTACGGAGCATCTTTGTCTCTGCCCCCTTTTTTCAGGAAGAGTTCTTTAGGTCCTACTGGGGACCGTGTTGCTGATGATGCTGACTGTTAGGAGTAATTTAAACCATGAGAGTTCTCCCAGGCTTAGATGGGGTACAACAGTAAGACCTCAAAGCAGGGGAATATCCTGAAGCAGGAAGCTAGACGACGTTGCATTGCCGGAACCCAGCCGACCACCGCCTTATGCTTATTTTTACTATTTAACTTAGCAGATAATGATGTATATTATATA
>OVAN01008988.1:156-17322 GCA_900406275.1 Anastatica hierochuntica | reverse complement strand
ATTTGCAAAAGAAAAGTTTCGTCGCAATTTCTCTCGCAAATTTGCGACCAACTTGCGAGTAAAACGCATTCACTCACTTATTACTAGCAAATCACTCCCAAAATAAGTACACTCGCAATTTACTCGCAAATATTGCGACCAACTTGCGAGTAAANCAATTTCCTCGCAAATATTGCGACCAACTTGCGAGTAAAACACATTCCCTCACTTAGTACTAGCAAATTAGNAAACAATTTTCCTTGCAAATCAGTCGCAAATTTGCGACCAACTTGCGAGCACAAATTTTCCAAGCAAATTTGCGAGTGATTTGCGAGGAACACCATTCTCCTAGCAAATCACTCGCAATTGCCACGCAAATTTGCGAGTGCAAATTTTCCTCCCAAATTTCTCTCGCAAATAGCGTGTTTTCTTGTAGTGTATGGACGTACAAAGGGGGCACAGTTCATCAGAAAAAAGGGTAAGAACTTACCGAAAATTAAAGGGAAGAAGGCGGTAGCTCCTAGAGAGAGAAGTCTTGATTTGACGAAAGAGGCGCAGTCGAAAAGGCTGAAAATGGCAAAGACTCTTCACTTTTTTGCCTATGAAACCTTATCGCTAATGGGCCCAGATTACGCAAGCCCAAATGTCGTCATAGAATCCAGGCCTAAAATTCCATCATCAAGATGAAACCATAGCAACGAAGGACAACGGTGCTGACAACAACCATGGCTCTAACCAAAGTCATTCAACCTATGGGGCCAATCCTACACTAAGGCTAAGTCTAAAATCTCCTAAGAAAGAATGTACTCTTCAAATTCTACACGTAAAAAATGAAGAGTGGGGACCAACTGTTGGGGGTAGTTTTATTCGCTTAGAGTCTAGCATTAACTATATCAAGGGCACATAAATAACCTCCTTAGCAGGACGTGTAAACCAAGGCTTTAGAAAAGGTCACATAGCCATGGCCACGAGGCAAGGCCAGGCGAATATTCCCTTTTAATGATCTAAATCTTAGAGATAAAGACTCTTGCCTTATTGAATAATGGAAATATTCCTTTTTTTGATAAGACAGACTCGAAACTAAAAGTATCCATAAAAGAATATGGAAATACTCTTATTCGAATACAATAAATACAAAGGGAAGAACTCAATTCAAGGATTCGAAACTTTTACTTAGAATTCATTCATTGTAATCGGTTACTTTACACATCGATAAATAGTCATTTTCCATCTTTGTTTTTATTCTCACTCCCCTAAACACTAATGACTCCCTCACGCCTTGGCAAATTAGACTCCATTCTTGTTTGTGGGCCTTAGTTAGCCTCTCCTTGTACGAGTCTTAGCTTTGTCTGAGAGAAATTCTCGAGGGTAACCTTTCCTTAGCATCTTGTTCACTTCTAGTCGCAATGGTACGCAATCCTCGATTCGATGACCATGATCCCGGTAGAATCCGCACCATTTATAGGGATCCCTTCTACTATTCGGGGGTGCACATCTTCGTTGGCCACTTGACCATGCCTACCATGTGTCCCAACTGTCCCACAATCTCAGTGAGTGTTAGGAGTAATTTGAGCCTTGGGGATTCCCCCTGGTTTGAATGAAGTACAACAGTAAGGCCATAAGGTAGGAGAACGCCCAGAAGCAGGAAGCCATATATCATGGCGAAGCAAGAAGCTAGATGTCATAGCAAGGTCGGAAGCCAGACTCCAACAGCTAGTTATTTGATACTTATGTTATCAATTAAATAAGTAGATAATCATGTATGTTTATTAGATAATTACGATATCTCCTAGTTTGAAGGGAATAGCGATGAACTCCATGTATAAATATGAAGCTAGGGATTAAGAGGAAAAATCCTAGAAACCCTAGGCTAAAGAGAACAATACACACATATCTTCAATCTCTTTTTCTTAGATCATACACACATAAACTTGCGTATTCATACATATCAACATTGTCTTCCTGCTCCCGCAGTGCATTCTAAAGAACATTCTAAAATCACCCTTAATAGTTGGCGCTAGAAAGAGGGGAAGCTTTCATTCAAAACTACGTGATAATGGCTAGACACAACCATGAAACCGTAAACATCACACCTAGACCAACATACCTCACCTATGAGGAGATGCGATCTCAACTAGAGACCTTCCAAACGAGACTAGGTGAGATGGAACAACGTCGAAGGGATCAAACTCCAACTGGAGTCGATGCCGCAACCACAAATTTGCAAGCTTTGAAACAACATATGGAGGTTTGTACCAAGACGCTTCAAGAGAATTCACAACGCCTGTAGCAACTCGAACTGGAGAACGAAGCTCTCAGGGAGACGAACTCGACCTTAACGACTACTCAAGCTGCAGGTCAGAGGTTTAGGGTTCACGAGCCCCGAATGCCAACCTTATAAACTCCTCCCGCCAGTAACACTGAAGAAAGAGGGGGTCAAATGGCAACGGGGGCCCAGAGGAACCAAGATCCTATTCAGGAGCAAGGAGGCCCCAGGGAAGTAGAAAGACAGCAGGCTGCAAGCCATATTCCGCTTTCTGACAAAGCCAAACGTCTGGAAAAGATGTTTTCCAGCAAGTTTAAAGCTTTGCAGTCAGTAATCAAATGTCTTCCTTGTTTTGCACCTACTATGAGGAAAAGTGCCCCAAGCTCTTATGCGGACACTCCTTTCACAGACGAGATTGCACTGATTGACATGCTAGGAAGTTCACCTTCCCTTTTATCAAGCCATACAGATAACCACATCACACAATACAGACAAAAGATGCTTACCGTGGCAATTCAGAAAGAGCATAGGGGAGCCGCTATGTGTAAGCGGTTCGGATCCAACCTGACAACCGCCGCCTTACAATGGTTCATCACGATTTTGACTTGAACCGTGGGATCCTTTGCACATCTGACGGACTTGTTCATAGAACAGTTCGCCAGTAGCAGGGTGACCCCAAAGTCGTCTGATGATCTTTATGATATCAAGCAACGCAAGGCAGAACCTCTTCGAAGCTATGTGCATCGCTTCAACCATCAGATGGTTACAATACCAATTGCTGTGTGGCCACCGCGATTTTTGACTTTAAAAGAGGACTCCTCCCTGAGGGGAATCTGTACAAGGAGCATACCAAGTACCAGTGAAAAACAATGGAGGATGTGCTTGCTCGTTCCCAAGGGAAGATCAAATGAGAAGAAGATCTGCTTGCCAGGCAAAAATGTTGGGTCATGAGAACCGAGAAGACAGTCAGGGACGACGAGCCCTATCAGAGACCTTCTGGAGAAGACGGAGGGAAAGGAGCCAAGAAAGGGCACAGACCGTTGGGTAAGCGGGACGATAATAGATTCCTTGCAGCGAACACTTGGCATGATATATCGAATTTATCAATATCGAAAGTTGAACTGGTGGGAGTTTTGAAGGAGATGGGAGACCAAGTTAGGTGGCCCCAGAAGATGAGGTCACCTGATCACTGCTGAAATCCCAACAAATTGTGTAACTTCCACAATGACCATGGTCACAGAATGGAGAACTGCATATCCTTAAAGATAGAAGTTAACGAATTCCTCAAGAAAGGGCACTTGCGAGAATTTCTCTCTAACATGACCAAGGAGATGCTAAGCAATCAGGATGAAGGCATCCCCGCAGGCCGCCAAGTTCCAGATTCTCCAAGACATGATCGAGTAATAAATGTCATATCCGAAAGATCTGAAGGTAGCAGCATCACACATGTTGCCGCAAAGAAAAGCACAAGGATCACAAAAATCAATCATGATGCCAAAGAAGCTAAACGTCAAAGTCATAGCTAAGAAGCCATAAGGTTCATGGCTAAGGATCAAGACAAGGTTATGACCCTGCATCACGACGCCCTGGTCGTTTCCTTACCGGTGGCAAATTGTTTGGTGAAGAGAGTACTCATCGACAATGAATGTTCTACAAAAATGCTCTTCTTGGGGGCATACACGGATCTACAGCTAACCCAGGAAGCTCTAACCAAGAAGGCCATACCAGTAGCGGGTTTCAGTGGAGAAGTCAAGCAGACTATCGGGGAGATATCACTTCCTGTTTGCGTCGGAGGAATAAACTTTTCCATCAAGTTCTTTGTCACACATTGCCCCTCTACCTATAACATGATCATGGGCAGACCCTGGATACAAGAGATGAGAGCAGTGCCTTCAAAGTTGCATCAAGTGCTGAAGTTCCCAACACCTTAGGGAATCAGAGAGATAAAGGTGATCAGGAGAATGCTCGATCGTGCTACCAGATCACCTTGAAAGGAAAGACAACCCCCTTATAGCAATTACAGAAGCCACTTCCAGGGAGGCATACTGAGCAACCAGGAGTAGCTGGATGAGATACCCCCCTAATACCTGGAGAGTTGGGAAAGAGTCTTAAAGTGAGGTCAAGGCTAGAAGAAGGCATACGCTAGAGGTTAGTTGACTTTTTGAGATCTAATGATGATTGTTTTGCGTGGTCCCATGTGGATATGTTATGTACATACCAGAATGTCATAGTACACATACTAAATTGGATCCAAAATACTCAGCGGTCAAGCAGAAAAGGAGGAAGTTTGTACCTGAACGAGATGCTATCATCAACGTTGAAGTAAAAAATCTCCTTGCGGTTGGGTTCATCAAAGAGGTCCACTATCTGGATTAGCTAGCAAATGTCTTCGTGGTCCGGAAGAAGAACGACAAGTGGAGGGTTTGTATAGATTTCATAGATCTTAACAAATCCTGCCCGAAAGACCCTTTCCCCTTACCTCGTATAGACAAGTTGGTGGATGTTACGGTAGGACACCAATTGATGAGCTTCATGGATGCTTTCTCCGGATACAGCCAAATACTTATGCACCCAGACGACCAGGAAAAGACTTTCTTCATGACGTCGCAAGGAATTTACTGTTACAAAGTGATGCCCTTTGGGTTGAAAAATGCAGGATCCACCTATCAGAGACTAGTCAACATGATGTTCGCATACCAAATCGGCCAGACCATGGAAGTCTATATTGACGACATGATGGTCAAGTCGCTGGAGGCGGAAGATCACGTCGCCCACCTGAAACTAGCTTTCTCTATGCTAACGAAATTCAACATGAAGCTCAACCCCTCAAAGTGTTTGTTCAAAGTGAACTCCGGGAAATTTTCGGGGTATATAGACACATACAGAGGGATTGAAGCAAATCTGGAACAACTCAGATCAATTCACGCGATCCCCTCACCAAAGACTCCATGAGACGTGCAAAAGCTGACATGAAGGATGGCGGCCTTGAGAAGATTCATATCCAGGCTGTCAGATAAGTCTCACGCATTCTTCGAAGCTCTTAAGTTCACCGAGAAATTTGTGTGGAACCAAAAGGCAGAAGACGCCTTGATCAAACCCAAAGAATATCTCACCACGCTACCTCTTTTCTCTAAGCCCCAAGATGGAGAGCCGTTGCTCCTTTACTTATTAGTTTCTGAGCACACCATAAGTGCCGTCTTAGTTAGGGAGGAAGGGAGCAAGCAACATCTGGTGTACTACGTAAGCAAGTCTCTCCTAGACACCAAAACCCCCTATAGCCACTTCGAGAAGCTGGCTCATGCCCTGGTTGTCTCGGCAAGGAAGTTACGTCCTTACTTCCACGCTCACCCAACGGTAGTCATCACGTCCTTCCCCATCAAGTTTGTACTCCACAAACAAGAGGTATCCGGAAGATTAGCCAAATGGGCAGTGGAACCAGGAGAGTATGATGTAATCTTCCGCCCTGCCACACCAATCAAATCACAGGTCTTGGCAGACTTCGTAGCTGAATTCTCCCCACCAATGATACCTGGGGCAGAAGACGAAATTAGGATTCAGCAAGAAAATAAGAGCGAAGGAGAATGGACGCTCTATGTAGATTGATCTAGTAACATACGAGGAGCCGGAGTAGGCCTCGTGCTAATTTCACCAAAGGGAGAAGCCGCATCAAGGGCAGTAAGGTGCAACTTCAAAGCCACCAACAACGCAAGCAAAAAGACTTTGGGATAGAGAACCTACAGGTCTACGGTGATTTCTAGCTAATCATAAGCTAGACGCAAGGCGATTATCAAGCGAAAGATGCCAGCATGACCAAGTATCTAGCCATAGCCAAGAAGCTTCTCAGCTCATTCAAAGCATGCGAGCTCACACAGATCCCTAGGGAGCAGAACTCGCATGCGGATGCTCTTGCCAACTTGGCCTCTACCCTAAAAACCACGAAGCCAATCAGCATACCCTTTCTTGTGCTCCAGTGGCCAGCTACCAATGAAGATGCGAAAGGACTTCAAGCCTCCAACGTCTAAGAAGAAGAAACATGGATGAATCCCATAATTTCTTATCTGATAAATGACGTCATGCCCAACATAAAGAGCGAGTGCCGCAAGATCAAAAAGCAAGCATCCCGCTATTGTCTGATCTAAGGATAACTTTACAAAAGATCCTTCTCAGGACCCTACTTTAAGTGCGTGAAGCCAGAGGACGTTGATTTTGTCCTCAAGGAACTACACGAAGGGGAATTGGGTCTCACTCTAGATGAAAAAGCATAGTGCTCAGAGCCAAGAGGGCAGGATATTACTGGCCAACCATGGCCAACGATGCCCTCCAGATGGCCAAGTACTGCGATAAGTGTCAAAGACATGCACAAGTATCCAAGCTACCTCCTGAGAACCTCAAACCCGTCTGTTCCCCTTAGCCATTTATGAAATGGGGAACGGATATTGTAGGAAATTTCCCAAAGGCCCCTGGTCAGCAGGAATATCTCTTGGTAGTGACGGATCACTTCTCCAAATGGATAGAGACAGAAGCTCTAAGCAAGATTACGGATGTCCAAATAAAAAGGCTTCTCTGGAAAAATGTGGTGACACGATTTGGAGCGCCTCAGAAAATAGTAAGAGATAACAGCCCACAATTCATAAGCAAAGACTTCAAGAAGTTTTGTGAGAACTGTGGCCTAAAGCTGAGCTACGTAACTCCAAGACATCCACAGTCTAATGGGCAGGCCGAATCCACAAACAAAACCATGGTGAATCTCCAAAAGAAGCGGTTAGGCGAAGCCGCAAGCAACTGGGTCGAAGAGTTCCCAGCCACTCTATGGGCCTGTCAAACCAGCATCAAGACTGCAACATGGGAAACACCCTTCGCCTTGGTCTACGAATCGGACGCAGTGTCCCCTGTTGAAGTCAGTATCCCTACGGCCAGGACAGAGCTTCTGACTCCAAGAGAGAACAAATAGCTCATGGCTTTGACCCTGGATCTCCTTGACGAAAAAGGGAAGCCGCAAGAGTAAGAAACTAGAAATATCAGTAGGAAGTAGCACGCAACTAAAACAAGAAGGTGTGAACTAGAACGTTTCAGCAAGGCGAATTAGTGTTGCGCCTAGTCCTTGACAATACCAGGGACAAAGCCGCAAGCAAGCTCGCGCCTGGCTGGGAAGAACCGTACCAAATCGTAGAAGTTAAAGTGTCAGGAGCATACAAATTACAAGATAGGTACATAAAAGTACAGCCAAACAGCTGAAATGCGTTACACCTAAAATCTTACTTCTTCTATAGAATGCTTCTGGCCCAGGCGACCGCATACCAGATACGTTTTCTTGGCTTTGTTGTTTTAATTTCTTTTGCATCTTTTCATTTGTAATCATGTTACGTCTACGGACGGATATCCATCAATAAAGTAGTTATCTTCTCAAAGAAAGTCAGTTAGAGCAAGGGGAAAATAAGTTGAATAACTACTCCTCTTTATAAGAGTAATACAAAGAACGTACCCTTCCAAAGTAAAAGCAAAATGCTTATTCCTTCTTAACAAAGAGTGGCCCATCAAAACGTCGAGTGCTGAGCAGGAAGCAAAACTGCTTAACCTTGCTTACCAGGTCATAGTAAAAGCGAAAAGTTATATGGCCTGAGCATGGAGCATCATCTATACCTACTTACCCAGACGTGGAAAGCAGAAGAAAAGACTAGCATGAACTTGGAGGGATAATCATGAACTCCTTGTATAAATATAAAGCTTAGGGGTTAATAGTGGAGACACAAAAACCCTAGGCTAAAGAGATCAATGCAGACAATTATTTCTGACCATTGTTGATCGTAAAGGCTCAAAACATCTTCTTCGATCCATACACACATACATAATATTCATTGACTTCCAACTTTCGTAGTGCTTACAAAGAACGACCAAAATCACCCGTAACAGTTGGCACTAGAAAGAGTGGAAGCTTTCTGAAACTGCTACGTGACGATGGTTGGAGACAATCATGAATCAGCAAACATCACACCTGGACGAACAGAGCTTACCCATGAAGAGATGCGATCTCAACTAGAAACTCTGCAAAAAAAGTCTACGAGAGATGGAGCAACTTCGAAGGGATCAAACTCCAACTGGAGTTGACGCCACAATTGCGGAGCTGCAAACTTTGAGACAGCAGATGGAAACTCATACCAAAACACTCTAGGAGAACGCACAACGCCTACAAAAACTAGAGCTGGAGAATGAGACACTCGGAGAAGCAAACTTGACCTTGACGGCTAATCAAGCCACGAACCAGAGGTTCAGGGTCCACGTACCCCGGATGCCAACTCTGTAGACTCCTCCCACCAATAATTCTTGAGAAAGAGAGAATCCAGCAGTAAAGGGAGCTCAGGAGAACCAAAATCTTGTTCAAGAGCAAGAAGACCCTATGGACGTAGAAGAGCTACAGACCACAAATCTCGTCCCACTCTCTCACGAGGCCAGACAATAGAAACAGATGTTCTCTAGCAAGTTCAAGGAACTGCAATCAGTAATCGAACGACTTCCATGCTTTACACCTCCTCTGAGGAAAAGTGCCCTAAGCTCTTACGCGGACACTCCTTTCTCAGATGAGATTGCACTCACCGACATGCCGAAGAAGTTCACCTTCCCATTCATCAAGCCGTACGAAGGGACTTCCGACCGGATAACCATATCACACAATACAAGCAGAAGATGCTCACTGTAGTGATCCAGAAGGAGCATAGAGAAGCTGCCATGTGCAAGGGATTTGGTTCCAGCCTAACGGGGGCTACTTTGCAATGGTTCACATCGATCATAACTAGAACAATAGGATCCTTTGCCCATCTAATTGACATATTTGTAGAGCAATTTGCTAGCAGCAGAGTGACTCCCAAGTCGTCTGATGAGCCACTCCGGAGCTACCTTCATCGCTTTAACAACCAGAAAGTCACGATCCCATACTGCAGTGTTGCCACCGCAATTTCCGCCTTTAATAGAGGACTTCTGCTTGATGGCGACCTATACAAGGAGCTCACGAAATATTAGTGCAGAACGATGGAAGACATGCTCTCTCGTGCCCAGGCGCAGATCAAGTGGGAAGAAGATCTGCTTGCTAAGAATGAATCTCGGGTCATGAGGACGGAGAAGACGGCCAGAGACGACAAGCCCTACCAGAGACTTGCCAGAGAAGATGGAACGAAGGGAGTCAAAGGACACAAGCCTATAGGTAAGCCGAACGACAACAGATTCCAGCCAGTAAGCACTTAGCCGGATATATCCAACATGGCTATATCAAGCGTGAAGCTGGTAGGAGTCTTGAAGGAGATGGGAGGCCAAGTCAAATGGCCCCGGAAGATGAGATCGCTNGATGAGGTCACTTGACCATCGCCGAAATCCGAACAAATGGTGCGACTTCCACAATGACCATGGTCACAGAACAGAGGATTGTATATCCTTAAGAATAGAAGTCAACGAGTTGCTCAAGAAAGGACACATGCGAGAATTCCTCTCTAACAAAAAAAAGGAGATGATAAATAGTCTGGAAGAAGGTGCCCTAGCAGGCCGTCAAGCGCCAGATTCTCCAAGGCATGATAGGGTGATCAATGTCATATATGGAGGATAAGAGATAAGTGGCATTACACATGCCGCTGCAAAGAAAAGCACAAGGTTTGCGAAAAACAGTCATGGCACCCAAGAAGCCAAGTGTCAAAACCTCAATCAAGAAGTCATAAGCTTCACAGCTGAAGGACAAGATAGAGTCCTAACTCCACATCATGACACCTTGGTTATTTCATTATCGATGGCGAATTGTTTGGTGAAGAGGGTACTCATCGATAATGGAAGCTCTATGAACGTACTTTTCCTGAAAGCATATACATACTTGGGTCTAACCCAGGAAGCCTTAACCAAGAAGACCACACCATTGGTGGGCTTCAGCGAAGAAGTCAAGCAAACGATTGGAGATATAGCACTCCCAGTTTACGCTGGAGGAGTCAACCTGTCCACCAAGTTTTCCATCATAAATTGTCCCTCCGCCTATAATATGATCATGGGCAGACCCTAGATACATGAGATGAGAGTCGTGTCATCAACTCTGCACCAAGTACTCAAATTCCCAACTCCATGGGGAATCAAGGAGATCAAGGGTGACCAAGAGAATGCTTAATCGTGCTACCAAACCACTTTAAAGGGAAAGACAGCTCCCTTATAGCAATTACATAAGCCACTTCCTGTATAACAAACTGAAGAGCCGGAAGTGGAACAACTGGATGACGTACCTTTGATACCCGGAGAACTAGGCACAAACCTCAAAATAGGGGCAAGATTACAAGAAGGCATATGCCAGAGGCTGATAGATTTCCTAAGGTCCAACATTGATTGCTTCATGTGGTCCCACGTGGATATGCCAGGGATAGACCCAGAAGTCATAGTGCATAAGCTGCAAGTGGACCCCAAGTACCCAACAGTCAAGCAAAAAAGGAGGAAATTCGCACCAGAACGAGACGCAATCATCAATGATGAAGTCAAAAACCTCCTTGCAGTTGGGTTCATTAGGGAGGTCCACTACTCGGATTGGCTAGCAAATGTCATCGTGGTTCGGAGGCAGAATGGCAAGTGGAGGGTTTGCATAGATTTCACAGATCTAAATAAATCATGTCCTAAGGATCCTTTCCCTTTGCCCCATATAGAAAAGTTGGTGGAAGCCACAGCTGGACACCAACTGATGAGTTTCATGGATGTCTTCTCCGGGTACAATCAAATACTTATGCATCCAAACAACCAAGAAAAGACTTCCTTCATGACTTCTCGTGGAATCTATTGCTAAGAGGTGATGCCTTTTGGATTGAAGAAAGCGGGATCTACCTATCAGAGGCTTGTCAGCATGATGTTCGCATACCAAATCGGCCAGACCATGGAAGTCTATATAGACGACATGATGGTCAAGTCCTTAGAAGCGGAAGACCATATAGCCTACTTGCAGCAAGCCTTCTTTACCCTGAGGAAGTACAATATGAAGCTCAACCCCTCTAAGTGTTCATCCGAAGTGAGCTCCGGGAAATATTTGGGGTACATCGTTACATACAGAGGCATTGAAGCAAATTCGGAGCAAATCAGGGCGATTCAAGCAATCCCTTCACCCAAGACTCCACGAAACATCCAACAGCTAACCAGAAGAATGGCATCCCTGAGTAGATTCATATCCAGGCTATCTGACAAGTCGCAAGCATTCTTTGAAGCCCTTAAGTTCATTGAGAAATTTGAGTGGAACCAAGAGGCCAAAGATGCCCTAGTTAAGATCAAGGAGTATCTCACAACACCACCTCTTCTCTCAAAACCTCAAGATGGAGAGCCACTGCTCCTGTACCTGGCTATTTCAGAATATGCCGTAAGTGCCGTCTTAGTTAGAGAAGAGGGAAGCAAGCAGCGTCCGGTGTACCAAGTAAGCAAGTCCGTCCTGGATACTGAGATCCGCTATAGTTACTTGGAAAAGTTGGCTCTCACCTTGGTCGTCTCGGCCAGGAAGTTGCGTCCTTACTTCCAGGCTCACCCGGTGGTAGTCATCACGTATTTTCCCATCAAGTATGTACTCTACAAGCCAGAAGTATCTGGAAGATTAGCCAAATGGGTAGTGGAATTAGGCGAATATGACGTGATGTTTCGCTCTGCCACGGCGATAAAATCATAGGTTCTGGCGGACTTTGTAGCAGAATTCTCCCCATCAATGGTACCAGGGGCAGAAGTAGAAGTCAGTATCCAGCAGGAAAGTAAAAGCGAAGAAGAATGGGAACTTTATGTAGATGGGTCCAGCAACATACGAGGAGAGGGAGTAGGCCTCGTGCTCATCTCACCTAGAGGAGAAGTGGTAGCAAGAGCAGTAAGATGCAACTTTAGAGTCACCAATAATGAAAGTGAGTATGAAGCCTTAATTGCAGGACTCGACTTGCCCAAAGACTTGGGAATAGAAAACCTACATGTTTACAGTGATTCCCAATTGATCGTAAGTCAGAAGCAAGGCGACTAATAAGCAAAAGACGTCAGCATGACCAAGTATATGGCCATAGCCAAGAAGCTCATTGATTCATTCAAAGCATGCGAACTCACACAAATCCCAAGGGAGCAAAATTCACATGCAGACGCCCTGGCCAACCTAGCCTCTGCCTTGAAAACCATGGAGCCAATTAGCGTACCTTTGTTGCTACCCCAATGGCGAGCTACCGACGAAGACGCCGAAGGACCTCAACTCTCCAACATCGAAGAAGAAGAAACTTGGATGACGCCCATTATTTCCTACCTAAAGGATGACGTCCTGCCCAACATAAGGAATGAATGACGTAAGATCAAAAGGCAAGCGTCCCGCTATTGCCTAGTCCATGGAAAACTCTACAGAAGGTCTTTCTTGGGACCTTACCTTAAATACGTAAAGCCAGAAGACACAGACCTAGTCCTCAAAGAACTACATGAAGGCGAGTGCGGATCTCACTCTAGCGGAAGAAGCTTAGTGCTAAGAGACAAGATGGCAGGATACTATTGGCCTACAATGGCCCACGACGCCCTCCCAATGGCCAAATACTGCGACAAATGCCATAAGCATGCACAAGTATCCAAGCTACCTCCAGAGAACCTCAAATACGTAAGCTCTCCATGGCCATTCATGAAGTGGGGAATGGACATTGTAGGAAAACTCCCAACAACTCCTGGCCAGCAGGAATACCTTTTTGTAGTTACGGACTACTTCTCTAAGTGGGTGGAGCCAGAAGCCTTGAGAAAGATTACGAATGTCCAAATCAAGAGGTTCCTCTGGAGGAACGTGGTAATACGATTAAGAACACCTACGGAAATAGTTACAGACAATGGCCCACAATTCACAAGCAAAAACTTCAAAAAGTTTTACGAAGATTGGGCCATAAAACTAAGCTTTGCAACTCCGAGACATCCATAATCCAATGGGAAAGACGAATCCACCAACAAGATAATAGTCAATCTCTTGAAGAAGAGGTTGGACGACGCCAAAGGAAACTGAGCAAGATAATATTCTTCTGCTTCTTAGTGGAGGCTAAAGTCCTCTGAATCCCCTTCCTCTTAGACCCAGCAGAAGGAGACTCCGTGATCTCCACCACTTCGGGAGTTTTGCTCCCGGATTCCAACTTGGCCCTCCTTGCTACCTGAGCCCTTTTGAAATCCTCCAACGCGTTGGATCCGGATCCTGTCATGTTCCCTGCAAAACGATAAGAAGTTAGCTAAGAAGAAAATAGAAAGCAGAGTAAAAAGCAGTAAGCGAACCTCTGATGCTGCTTTGGCTCAATGCTTCTTCACTCAACAAGAACGGGATGCTCCTCTCTTCAGCAAAAATCTCCAGAGCCTCCTCAGCCTTCTCTTTACCTTCCTCTGACTTCTTTGAAGACACCTCTGCAAAAACAAAAGGACAAGAGGGTTAATGTCAAAGCTGGAAGCGATAAAGAGAGAGGCATCCTAGATCTACTAGTAAACTTCCAAAGGGTAGGGAGGCCAGAAGACGATTCGACTTTCATAAAAACAAACTTCTAGGCCCAATGTTTGGTGAAGGTCGCCCCTTCCTCTCCTCCTTCTCTAGCTCCACGACTAAAGGAGCACCAGCTCAGGGATGGAAGTAGTATTTATCCTCACTAGGAGGAACATGAGTGAAGTAATAGGAGTAGAGAAGCTCGTCGATACCCAGATCTAGCCCATGGAACTCATTGAGCACCTGAATAGCTGTGAGGATCCTCCAAGAAGGCGGGTTCAACAGAGAGGGACAGATGTCGAAGTTGTTCAAGACCTTCCTTACCAGAGCCGGTATCATACCCCTCACTCCAGCCTCGAAGTAGCCTTCGTACATGGTTATCTCGTCCCCAGAGCACTCAGAGGCCCTCTCATTCGTCCCAGGCACCCTCAGGTGGGCGCTCTCCCTGATGGAGTATTGTTGCCGCCAGCCTTCGAAGGTCTCAGAGCTGACATTGGAAAAAGGACCCACCTTTAAAAGCTCCAGACCCGCAGCAGAGCGCAAAGGTCGAGGATTAGCTTCAGGGATCTCCATGTCCTCGGAAGATCCTTCAGCCTCAGGTGAAGGGCTTGTCTTGATTTGGTGTCTCTTCTGAACACGAGCACCAATAGACTACGAAGCCACAGGGGAGAATTCATCGCCAGAGCTAGTCATTCTGGGCTCAGAGAAGTTTTGATCTTATATTTAGGGTTTGATTGGGTCAAGAGAGCTTAGAAGCTAAGACTGATTTGGAACCCTGAATCTATCCTCTAAAACCTACCTTAACAGAAGAGAAAAGAAGAAGGAGGAAAAAGTTCTAACCTTAAATCGTAAACAAAAAGAGCCCGATGATGATTCTGAAAGCAAAGAATCTAGCAAGAAAAGGAAGAAGATGAAGATAAAAGGCAAGAGAGAAAAGAAAGAAATATTTAAATGCCAAAGGAAAGAGAAGAAGACCAAGTCTAGCCACACGCATCCAATCACGGGTGCAGATTTCGTAACGGCAACAGCTATAATCTTCTTCTCAAATCTTTGCAAAATCTTCATCAACGACTACAATTTCCTCCTCCGATCTTCACGAAATCAATGGCTAAGATCTTTCAGCAAAATAGCGGTCCCTAAGAAGTATTAACAACTCACAAAGTTTTAAATTCAAAGCCCTAAGGCTGGACGCTAAGATCCATACGTAACCTCCTGCCACAATTACGCCCATTACCAAACGCCACTCAAGCTATATGCAAGCAGACACCTACGGGGAACAAAGGCGGCACGCAAGTCACAATTAAAAAGGCCGAGCAACTAATGGCTTCCTGCCTAAGAAATATGGAAGACATATTACTCCACAGCTTCGGATCGAACCTGTGCAATAAGAGGCAAACTATTGGGAGTAATTTAGGCCATGAGAATTCCCCTGGCTTAGATGAAGTACAGAAGTAAGACCTCAAGGTAGGGGAATGCCCATAAGAAGGAAGCCAGAAGACATTGCATAGTCGGAAGCCGGAAGTCAACCGACCACCGCCTTGTATTTATTTTATTATTTAACTTAGTAGATAATGATGTATATTTTATAGATAATGATAGATATTTTGTAGATAGTCATGATATATCTGATTCTTGGAGGGATAATTATGAACTCCTTGTATAAATAAAATCTTAGGAGTTAAGAGTGGAGACACGAAAACCCTAAGCTAAAGAGATCAATACAGACACTTATTTATGACCATTGTTGATCTTAAAGGCATAAAAACATCTTCTTCGATCCATACACACATACATAATATTCATTGACCTCCAGCTTCCGTAGTGCTTACAAAGAACGACCAAAATCACTTATAACAATCATGTATGTTTATTAGATAATTACGATATCTCCTAGTTGAAGGGGATAGCGATGAACTCCATGTATAAATATGAAGCTTAGGGTTATGAGGAAAAATCCGAGAAACCCTAGGCTAAAGAGAACAATACACACATAGCTTCAATCTCTTTTGCTTAGATCATACACACATAAACTTGCGTATTCATACATATCAACATTTCCTTCCAACTTCCATAGTGCTTTTTAAAGAACATCCCAAAATCACCCTTAACAGTGGGTGATATTGACAGGTTGCTCATGTCAAGCCATGTCATATGCACGTATTTTTTGAGCTCTAGCTTTTCTAAGGGTTTGGGCCATGGCTTCTCACTACTTTGGTCGTATCATCACCGACTGGCATACTGTAGGGTTTATCATCTCTTGAATTTTTCCCATATATGATCACTTTGGAGTTGGTTTTTTGCATTTGTTGAAGGTTATAAGTGGGAACTTCTTCCCACTTAATTTGTGCCCTAGCTTTGGATAACATGTCCTCCATAGTGTAGTATTGGTACTTTGTGAGTTCCTTGTAGAGATCCCCATCAACCAGTAGGCCACACTTGAATGCTGATATAGTCGTGGCTAGTTTCGACCCCAAGCAAAAGCGAACAAAACCCATGCTTTAGGATTCAACAACTTTATTAAAATTGAGAGCATCAAAATACAAACAAGTTTATGTAGGCTAGTGGTTTAGTACTTGAGTTTGGCTCACAGTTCTTAGGTTTGAACAAGACCTGGTACTTTTTACCCTTTTTTTCTTTAGGCATCATTTGTTTATGGGCCGGACTTGGTCATGGTCCTTACGCAGTTAGGTATCGAAACCTTCTCCTTATTGAAGTGATGAACATAGCTCTTAAGGCCTTCGCTTTCCTTCTGCTTTATTAGATAGAGGTCGTCAACAATGCGTTCGAGGGTTTGACTGCTGGCAAAATGTTCAATGAATATATATGTTAGTATGGCGAAGGAGTCTATGGAACCGTTAGCTAGGTTAGAGAATAACTGCAACGGGAACCCGGTAAGGTTCGCCCCAAATCCCTTACACATGCTGATTTTGTGATATTTGTGATTTATGGAAGTCGTCAACCTTTGTTGGTGATATCGTGCTATGTCGATATCAAAATCTGTGATTCCATCGTATGCAAGCATGGGCGGCAGAGTGAATTGATGGCTCAGGTTTTCACCCAAGAAATCACTGCAAGCGTACAGCTAAGTACGTTGTAGTGGTTCGGGTATCGAATCCACAAAGACCAAAGTGTGCTAAGAACCTTCAGATCAATTACGGGCTAAGACGGAAAAGAAAGTTTAGTAAAAAGGAAACTAATTTCGTAAACGAGAGAGAAAGTAATGCAAACAAAAGTTGTAATTCAATTTGGGAAGACGCTAGGCATAGGGTGTTCTCAGAGAATTCATTTCATCAGGATTATAGATTGTTTAAGGGGAAGCAATTAAAAACCATCTCAGCTCAATTCACTAAGTTATAATTAACCTACTATCACAGCGATAATTATCTATGCTAAAGGAATCTAGACACTAACTGTCGTTGAGTTTCGAATCCTAAGCATGCATTCTAAGAGGGAATTGATTTGCTCACAAAGC
>OVAN01008987.1:0-17491 GCA_900406275.1 Anastatica hierochuntica | reverse complement strand
AGCTCACCCATTAACGAGCCCAATGGTTGTGAGATCTTTAGGATTGGACATAGATCCATTCAGACCAAAGGAAGAAAACGAAAAAGTCCTTGGTCTAGAAGTACCGTTCCTAAGTGCAATAGGAGCTTTAATGCATCTGGCAAGCCACACTAGACCAGACATTTGTTTTGCCGTGAATTTACTATCTAGATTTAGCTCATGTTCAACTCAAAGGCACTGGAACGAAATTAAACATATACTTCGTTACCTACAAGGAACGAAAGATTTGGAATTATTTTATACTAACCAGCCCAAAGAAGGGTTAATTGGTTTTGTTGATGCAGGCTATCTTTCAGATCCACACACTGCTCGTTCTCAGACAGGATATGTCTTTACGCATGGTGGTACTGATGTATCTTGGCGATCTATGAAGGAAACAATAGCGGCTACATCATCTAATCACGCTGAGATCTTGGCCATTCACGAGGCCAGCCGCGAGTGTGTATGGCTGCGGTCCATGACACACTACATCCGTACAGATTGCAGAATTGCTGAAGGAAAATTGGCGCCAACCATAATGTATGAAGATAATGCCGCCTGCATAGCCCAACTGAAAGAAGGATACATCAAAGGAGATAGGACGAAGCACATCCTGCCAAAGTTCTTCCATACACATGAGTTGCAGAAAAATGGAGAAGTCCAAGTCTTGAAAGTTCGTTCAAGTTATAACTCCGCAGATCTGTTCACCAAGTCGCTGCCAACCTCAACGTTCAAGAAACTGATACATCAAATCGGAATGAGAAGACTGAAAGACCTTCAGTGAGGTACAAAACAGGGGGAGTAATACGTGTTGTATTCTTTTTCCTTTACCATGGTTTTATCCCTTTGGGTTTTCCTGGAAAGGTTTTAACGAGGCAACTTCAAAGCGTATTACAAACTCTTTATGGTTATGACATCCAATGGAGAGTGTTATAAACCATTTAGTGGCTGTCATAACCAAAAGCCCAATGGGCTTGGCGAAAGCCCACTTTAGTTATAGGTCCATTACTGCTTTGACTTGGTGACCAAGTTACTTTGTATTTATCCATATGTTTATCTCTTTATTAGATTTCCTAGTTTGACTTGGAATTGTACTTCTCTATATAAGGGATCCTTTATTCATTAATAAAGTTACAACTTTCCCATTAGTTTCTTAACATAAAATGTTTACATAAATGATATCATCTGGATATAGCTTAAACTCCATGCTAACCTATTCACTTACTAACAAAAACAAAAAACTACTGACTTTTGAGATTGATTTTCTATTTTGATGTTACATAAGGAAGAAAATTGTAATTATGTATACAACCCTAGATTAATATACTTTTAAATACTTTTGTTTTAAAATTAGTTTAGTTACAGAGAAAACTAGTTGGAAAACATTTGCGAGAACGACGAACCTTCTTCCTAAAGATTTAATTTGGTTTAATCTTATACATTATCCCTTGGTTAGGTTTAATAAAAATTTCAAGTTTTGACCCAAAAAGATATTTTGTGTCTGTGAAATTGGCTATTATATAATTATTTATTTGCACTTGATTTTCTATTATTTCAATACCAAAAAATAATAATTACAAAACATTATGTGATTTTGAGGTAAATTGAAGAATTAACATTCTCTCCCTTTCTTCAACATTTGACAAAATAAAACAAGGGGAGAATGTTAATTTTACATAGGGAAAAACACTTTATTAATCGTTAAAAAAACATAAATAACTAGAATAACACCAAAAAGATTAGAATTATTTGAGTTTTTTTTAATTCCTAGAATACCCTTCTATCAACTTGTTAATAAAACAATATTACTAGAATGTCATTAATGAATTCGTTGGAAAATGCAAAAAATCTGGAAAACAAATCTCTAGTGACGTTAGCTTGACCAAAATTTATAAATTTGTATACAGATTTTTTTTTTGTCAACAACACATTTATCAGAAGTTGTCTATCAAGTTGGAAAGCCAACTCGGAGGAGAGGAATCTACAAAAATAAAATCATGAAAGAAAGTACGTGACCCTCGTGCCAGACTATCTGCTACTGTGTTCGCTGTTCGTGGAATAAATATCAATGAGAAGCCTGGGAAGAAATCTTGGAGCAGCTGAAATTCCTGAATTTGTGTTTGGAGGGCTGGTCAGTCATCCGAGTTTTGAAAAATATTTGTAAGTTCCACACTGTCTGTTTGGAAGAGATGACAGTCTATTCGACGCATGTGTAATTCAGACATCGCCCATAGCAGAGCTTCCAACTTCAAATGAAGAGGTGATAGACTGCGGCGTTGGCATTTCGCTCCCACTAAGATGACCTTTCCATCTGCATCAGTGCAACTCCATCCCAGTCCAGAAGTAGGATCAGCTTGTTTCCAAGACCCGTTTACCCGGCAAATTAAACCATCTGTACCAATATGTTCCATGGATAACTGTTCATCGTCAATAGAAGGTGGAACTTGCGCTTCATGCCAAGCTATTGAGTCTGTCTCTGCATTTCGGAGAATGTCATCCATGTCCAATTGTATCCCTTAGAAAATTTGTTTGTTACGTGCTTTCCATATTAGCCATAGAATCCATGGGAAAATTTCATAGCGATCCCTATCACAATTCGCAAAGGTGTTCGCCAGAAAAGGTAATCCATATTTGAAAAAACTTAGTTTGACGGGAAGGCATGCATCCTACCCGCATTTCTGAAAGAATCCCAGACTTTCATGATTGAGGGGCATACAAAGAAAACGTGATTAATCGTTTCCTCATCAGAACTGCAGCGTTTACATATTGTATCACAATGTATACCTCTATGAACTATTTATGTAGTCACCGCTAAACTCCCCGTGATAATTTGCCAAAGAAAATGTTGTATCTTCAGAGGACAGTGTATTTTCCATGTATATGCCTTTAAAGCCTCCAGACCCGGTCCCCAACCATTATTGTTAACTCGTGTTATCTCCAGCGAATGTAATAGTCTATAACCTGACTTTACCGTATATTGTCCCGTGCTGGTATAATGCCAGATTAAACCATCGTGTGTAACGGTACGGCTAGGATGAATGCCGCGAATTAATTCAATGTCTTCTGGATTGAAAAATTCTTGCAGTAAAGGCAAATGCCAACCCCTCGTTGTAGGATCTATCAATTGATAGACTTGTAGTGTAGGATGCCAAAGACTTCCCCTACCTCTTGCTGGACGTGGATGAATATATGGGGTCCAAAGGTCTTGCTAGAGTGAAGTGTTAATTCCAGAACCAATTTGTATCCTTACTCCTTGCCTAAGCAACTCTTGTGTCGAGTAAATACTCTTCCAACCAAAAGAAGGTGAGTTCGGATTTTTCGCATTTAAAGGATGAACATTCCTCAAATACCGACCACGCAAAACCCGTGCAACTAGGGATCCAGGGAACTGAATTAGCCTCCATAATTGTTTAGCCAATAAGGCCGTATAGAAATCCTCTAGAGATTTGAAGCCTAAGCCCCCTTTCTCTTTCAGGATACATAATTTATCCCATGCAACCCAATGGAGACCGCGGTTACATCCATTGGAGCTCCACCAGAATTTAGAAATCGCGCTTGTTAACTTTGTTGTTAACTCTTGGGGAAGCTTGAAGCATGACATGACATAAGTGGGCAACGCGAGAGCAACTGACTTAATCAGAATCTCTTTACCCCCTTTTGATAGGAATCTGGAGGACCATCCATTAACCCGATCACCTAGTCGTTCCTTAATATAATTAAAAATCTGACTCTTGGAACCTTCCAAACTTTCATGAATCCCAAGATAAGTACCCATACCACCTTCCTTTGTTATGCCTAAAAGACTCTTTATTGTCGCTTTAGTAGTTTCAGGAACATTGTGCCCAAACATAACCGATGACTTATCAAAGTTAATCATTTGTCCCGAGATAGTCTCATAATCCCCTAAAACATCCAGGATAGCTTGACATTGCAAAGCCTCTGCCTTGCAAAAAAAGGCTATCATCAGCAAAGAGTAGGTGAGATATTGTTGGGCTATGTTGTGCTACCTTAACACCTGTTATCGCATTATCATGTTCTTTCCGTTTTATGTTTGCAATCAGGACATTTGTACAAAGAATAAAAAGATATGGTGAAAGGGGACCACCTTGTCGCAATCCTCTTTGGGGAATTATATTCCCCGTCGGTTTACCATTAAACAAAATTTTGTATGATACCGACCGAACGCACCACATCAGCCTGGAAATCCACACATCTCCAAAGCCCAATTTGGACATAACTGCTTCTAAGAAAGACCATTCAATACGGTCATAAGCTTTACTCATGTATGTCTTAATAGCCATAAACTCATGTCGACACTTCTGATTAGTTCGCAAACCATGAAACATTTCCTGGGCAATCAAAATATTATCTGTAATCAGTCTTCCTGAAAGAAAAGCCGATTGCGTCTCCGAAATGACCCGTGGGAGTATCTTCTTTAATCTTAGACATAAGACTTTCGAAATAATTTTGTACTCCACATTACATAGACTAATTGGTCTGAGTTCCGTCATTCTTTTTGGTTGGTCCGTTTTTGGAATGAGAAAAATATTCGTCACATTCAGACGAGCATCAAAAATTCCTATCCTAAAATAATCCCGGACTAATTTAACCAAATCGTCCTTCATAATTCCCCAATACCGTTGGAAAAATAAGGCTGTCATCTCGTCTGGCCCAGGGACTTGTTCAGGATGCATAGCAAAAAGCGCTGATCTTACTTCTTTTTTGTTATATCCCTAATTAATATTTGGTTCATGTCGTCCGTAATAACTGGGACAACATTCTCGAGAACCTGGGTTAAACCACTTGACCCAACAAGTTTAAATAATTCATTAAAATAGTCAACCGCAATATCTTCCATTCCTTCAGGAGATTCCTCCCAGGATTCTTGTGAGTTAAAAAGTCCTGATATATGATTTTTTGCCCGTCTCTGCTTAGTGGAGGCGCGGAAAAATTCCGTGTTTCTATCCCCCTCCCGTAGCCATAAATTCCTACTTTTTTGTTTCCAATATATCTCCTCTTCTTTATAGGCTTCTTGAAGCTTTCGTTTAATCTCTAAGATGTTGTCCTGAGCTACCAAGTCATCGTTTTGAGCATCCTCCAATTTTATTTTCAGGGAATCAATCCTCTCCTTTCTCGTTTTGAGCATATAGATTTGTTTTAAAGCTAAGATTTTTTCCCGAACTACAACTTTATCTACATAAATGAAACCAAAAATTTATTAATCTGTCACAAAAAAAAATTTCCACAGATTTTTCATCATCGACGCTACAGAGTTTTAAGTGTCTCACTTATTTTTTTTTTGGAAAACCATTGGAGATTTATTCTACTTTACTACAGAGTTTTTTTTATAGATTTTTGTGTAATTATTACAGATTTTTCAAAATACCACAAATTTTCTTTGACAGATTTGTTTTTCGGTCGAAAAAATTTCAAAAACCGACACTACAATTTTTTTCTCTTAAAAAGTTTGTAGTTTGGCTACAATCTTTTTTGAAAAAGTTAATTACTAGACTAATATCAAGTGGTTAAAAATTTATTTTATGTTGCTATAAAGTTTTAAAGAGCTACATATTTATATGTTTTGACTAAATACTTTCTCTTGTCATGATGCCACCAATTTTTCTCTAACTAGAATAACACAAAAGTTTTTTTTTCTGTCATTACAAATTTGTTTATTGTTTTTTATTTCCATATTTTGTTTTCGTTGCTACAAATTTATATAATAAATTATCGAATTCAAAACAGTTGAAATAATTTGTTGCAACATCTAAAATAAATTTATTTATTAATTTTAATGTCTTATCATATTATATATTTTTCATACTTTTTATATATATTTCAATTTGTTCATGTTTTTCATTAACAATTAGTTTTACTTTCTATGATTTAGTTAAATTAAAAAAATTATATAAAACATTTAATTCATTTAAGTCACTTTCAAAAGTTAGAAAATTTATTTGATTTTATCTAACTTTTTGTTAATTTTTGAAATTTAATTTTTAATATTTTCATAAGCTATTATTATTTTTATCCATTTTTACTTATTTATTTTATAATTCTTTTACTTTATTATAAAATTTATTTTTCATTTTTTAATATTCATTTTTATTAGTTTGAAATAAATTTTGAGTTTTATATTTAATGTATTATTATTTTAAATTTAAATTTTCAATTTTTTCATTTATATTTTAATCTTTATTTAAATTTTTTAATTTTAATTTTGTAAACATTTTAATTATATAATTTTATATTATTATAACTTTTTAGTTTTTTTTATTTTTCATTTTTATTAGTTAAAAATAAATTTTGAGGTGTGCATTGGTTTTCTTGGGATCGTTTAGGACGTCCAAAGAAAGAAGGCGGAATTGGTTTCCGTAAAATTGAAAATTTCAATATAGCAATGCTGGAGAAACAAGTATGGCGCATCATGCAGGAACCAAACACTTTAGTTGCAAAACTCCTTAAAGGAAGGTACTTTTTGAATTCAAATATATTTCATGCCGGTCTAGGCCGCAAACCATCTTTGTTTGGTGATCATTACTTGAAGGACGAGATCTAGTTAAGCAAGGCATGAGATTTCTCATAGGAGATGGATCAACTACATATATCTGGTCTCTGAATTGGCTCCCGACGAAACCTTCTCGTCCGCCACGTCAGGTTTACGGGCCAATTTGTGATGTCACAATGGTTAAGGATCTGATGCTAAATGGACGACTTGAATGGGATTCAAATAAACTTAAAGCTAATATCGTGGATGAGGATGTTGGCCTTATTCACAGTTTACGACTGAGTTCAACTCCGAGGGTGGACTTGATGGGCTGGGGTTATACACCGCAAGGGCTCTTTACTGTTAAATCTGCTTATTGGTTGGCTACACACTTGGAAGCCAATATTTCGCCGATTCCACCTTCCGGTCGTCCGGAATTCAAAACAGCCAGTTGGAAGTTTGATACAACTCGAAAATTAAAACATTTTCTATGGCGACTATTATCACATTCCCTACATGTGGGATCAATATTGAGGCAACCTCGGATTACTAGAGACTCGGTGTGTAAACGGTGTTGGCAAGGAGAGGAATCAATTGTTCATCTGTTCTTTACCTGTCAGTACTCCCAAGCCACTTGGAGAGGAGTACATGTCATAGATCAATCGTTGACTGATCTGCATTCATCGTTTTATGAGAAAATCTAAGTCATCATTGATATTCACACAAACCCTAATTTAACCCCACTAGCGAGAACATTTGGATGATGTGGCATATTTGGAAAGTCGAAATCAACTGGTGTTTCAACAAAAACAGGGTCAATGGTTCAATGATCTCTCTGCATGAGAGACACACAAGAATGGATTTCAATTACTCAAACCAACAATGGGAGTTCAAACCAAAGGGGGTCTTCACATAATGCCCACTAGGAGAAACCAAAACCAGGATTAGTCAAATACAACTATGATGCAGGATTCCATATAAATGACCTATCATCCGCTGGTTGGATAGTGCGGGATGATCGGGGGGTTTACCTCTACTTAGTCCATGCTATTAGGAAACGATGTGGTGAATCACTAGAGGTGGAACTTCAAGCCTTACTCATGACCTACAACATTTGTGGTCCAAAGGTTTCACCAAAGTGATGTTGGAGGGGGATAATATCAAAGTACCTCAAATAATACAAGGGAAGGAGCTTTGCTTTCCCCATCATAATCTCGTTCGAGACATTCATCAGTGGATAAAAAAGTTTAATGAAGTGGAGATCGTTTGGACTAAAAGAGAAGCAAATTCGGTGGCAGATTCATTAGCAAAATTACATTTTTCCAATTCGGCTTCTTTTGAATATTTCTTTTATGTCCCTGGTTGTATTTCTCGTTACTTGTTTCAAGACCAAGTATAAATTAATATAATGAAATATATATATATATATATAAATTTTGATTTATATATTAAAATTTTTATTTTGATTTTATATTATCATTTTTATTTTTAATTGAAATTTTTTAAAATGTTCATTTATATAATTTAAAATTTTTACTTTAAATTTACCTTTATAAATTTTTATTATACAATTTTTTCATTTATTATATAATATTAATTTTTAATTTTTAATTTTCATTTTTATTAGTTTGTAATAAGTTTTTATTTTTTATTTTTCGTTTTATTTTTTAATTTTCTTTTTTCTTTTAATTTTATTGGTTGTTTTACTTTTTTCGTTTTTTCTTTTTTTATGAATTAGTGTGAAAAAATAAAACATAATGACATTTCGGAAATTATGATTAATATTTAGGTTTAATGGTAAATTACGGAAAAATTTGATTCTAGTAGTTTTCAATTTTTAAGAGTTATTTTAGGTAATTTTGTCTTTTACATACAACTAAATTAAAATTATTTTATCCACTGAGCTCGAGCATTTAAAAGTTTTTGGCAGTCACCAAACATAAAATAGCTTCTGATGAAATTTTATTTAAAATAACTATACGAATAAAATTGATCTAAAATAATCAAACATTGCATAATAATATTTTTTCCCTATAAGTGGCTAGTGGTTATCAATTTAGATATCTGTTATATCTATTTTCCGAAAAACGATTTCCACAAATAATTTGGAAAGCATGGTCAGGACTCATCTCAGTTGTCGGTTAGAATGCTTGTCTAATCCATAAAAATCAGGTTAAAACATTTTTTTTTGGTAAACAGATTATGAAAAAGCGAATGTATTCGATAAACAATAAGAACTCAAGCACACAAACACATAGAAATTAACGAGGTTCGGTATTGTGCGTACGTCTTAAAAACCCGGTCACACCGATACACACTTTATTAGAAATCGAACCAAGAAGCCTACAACTCTCTTGATTGGTTTTACACAACACTAGGATTCTCTCCTACCTTGTCACCTGCGATTTCTAACCTACCCAAGACAGAGATGATGCAACAATATTTATATACTATCTCTTTTCTCACCAAAACAGAGTATCACAAACTCTCTACAAGAAAAATGCTCTCTAAGCTTTTCCTATCACGTTTCGGTTAAACCTAAGGGCATCTCCAATGGAGATCCTTAAGTGGAATCCTTACGGAAAAAAAATATAATAATGTAAATAGTTAAGGATTCTTATAGAAAAAAATCCTTAAAATCTTTAATTAAGGATCGCAACTCAAAGAGTCTCTTCACTGTTCACGGACCCCACTAACACGTGGCGGCCCGTGATTGGCTGATTTTTTTTTTTTGTTAATCTGAAAAAAATAAACAATTTAAAAATGAATAGTTAAGGATTCCTTGTGAGTAACACCATTGTACATGCTCTAAAAGCACCACTCTTCAACCTTTATATTTAGGGCTTCGAAAATCTTTTAACTTAATTAACGAATCCTTGGGAACACTCAAATCTCGTAATTTCTTTTTCTTTTACATTTTTTCTTTTTTCAGCCTTTGCCACATTAGCGGCTCTAGTTAGTGATACAACAATGATTTGTTCCAATAACTCCTGCAACACCCGCAAATTCAAATTTTCTCCTTCAACAACTTGTGAATTATGTCTCACGATCTAGCACCCTTTCAATCTCCCCAATTTTGATTGAATTTTTCAACTCAAGTTTCTTTTAACAACTCAAGCTTCCTTAAACAAGCTCCCCCTCAATTCCTTGCCTTCTTCTTCTTCTCACTACAAGAAATCAGA
This sequence comes from Anastatica hierochuntica, assembly GCA_900406275.1. Lineage (NCBI taxonomy): Eukaryota > Viridiplantae > Streptophyta > Magnoliopsida > Brassicales > Brassicaceae > Anastatica > Anastatica hierochuntica. Next base: position 7,804 of record OVAN01008987.1, on the reverse strand, counting down.
TATTTAGAGACGGAAAAAGTGGTTGTCGCTATTCCGTCGCTAAAGTAGAGAGAAATTTGCAATGAATTAGCGACATTTTTGCCAGTGGTCTCTAATTCGTCGCTAATTTACGATATACTGGAATAGTCGCTATTTTGTCGCAAAATAGAGACGAAACCAATTTCCGTCGCAAATTAGAGACATTTTAGCAAGGAATAGTTTTTCGTCGCAATTTAGAGATAAATTAGCGATTGAATATTATTTGTCTCTATTTAGACGCAATTTTGTCTCTATTTTAGCGACATAATTGCGACCACAACCAAATTCGCTTAAAATTTGCGTAACAACATTTAACGACTAAAAATATTTTCGTCTCAAATTATTTTCTATAAATATGAATCCTCCTCCCTCATTTATTCATCAAATCATCAAACCAAAAATTAAAAAAAAACATTAGGGAAAATATGTCTAGTTCAAAGCATGGACTATATGCCCTACGCAGATGGATGTATCGACATAGAGATCCTGGAAGCGGTGAAGTGAGGAAAGAGTTCCCTTTATGTTTCTGATGATGCCTCTGATGATGATTGATGTTGTATATTAATTACTTTTTTTAAAGGACTTAATGAGAATTTCGTTTGTTGACGATTCAGATAACGAAAACCCTAAACTCTAAACTATAAACCTTAAAGAAATACATCTAAGCCCTAATCAACAAACCCTAAACCCTAAAAACAAAACCTTTAACACAATAAACCCTATACCCTAAACCCTAAACCTTAAAGAAACACATCTAAACCCTAATCAATAAACCCTAAACCCTAAACACTAAACCTTTAACATAGTAAACCTTAAACCTTAAACATTAAACCCTAAACCCTAAACTCCAAATTACAATATGTCGCTAAATGAAGCGGTAAACACTAAATCCTAAACACTAAACCCTAAACACTAAATCCTAAACACTAAATCCTAAACACTAAACCTCAAGTTACAATTTTTACATCCTTAAACACAAAAATGTACCATTTATCATAAAACGTATAACTGAAACACAAACCCGTAAACCAGTTAATGTAACACATAAATTGTAAAAAAATTTCCAGGATTAGAGACAAAATAGCGACATATTCGTCTCTAATCCGTCGCTAAATGAAGCGGTAAACACTAAATCTTAAACACTAAACTCTAAACACTAAATCCTAAATACTAAACCCCAAATTACAATCTCTACATCCTTAACCACAAAAATGTACCATTTATCATAAAACGTATAACCAATATCCAAAACACAAACCCGTAAACTGGTTAATGTAACACATAAATTGTAAAAAAATTTCCAGGATTAGCGACAAGATAGCGACATACTCGTCTCTAATCCGTCGCTAAATGAAGTGGTAAACACTAAATCCTAAACACTAAACTCTAAACACTAAACATTAAACCCTAAACACTAAATTCTAGACACTAAATCCTAAACACTAAACTCCAAATTACAATCTCTACATCCTTAACCACAAAAATCTACCATTTATCGTAAAACGTATAACCAATATCCGAAACACAAACCCGTAAACCGGTTAATGTATCACATAAATTGTAAAAAAAATTCCAGGATTAGAGACAAAATAGCGACAGATCTGTCTCTAATCCGACGCTAAATGAAGCGATAAAATAAATTTGGGCTAAATTCTTGGCGGGAATACGTTGGGAAGGTTAAAACTTTGAGACAAAATAACGACAGATCATCTCTATTTCGTCATAAAATGAGGCGGCAAAATTAACTTTTGGGAAAAAAATTTCGTAGGCTGGTGAAAATTTCCCAAATTTAGCGACGTTTTAGCGATAAAATTTAGAAAAATTCGACTTCCCCATGTGGTCAAATCTCTCTTTACACGCGTCAACATGCATTGGTAAAAAATTAGCGACGAAATTAGCGACGAACCCATCGCTAATTCGTCTCTAATTTTTTTTTATCAAATTGCTTATAAAAACAACGCCCCCTCGTTCATTTCTGACACTTTCCTCTCCCTCTCCAATAGCTCTCTCTCTCTAAAACCTCTCATGCGAAAAAAGGTACGGTTTTTAAAATAAATTATTTTGAATATAGTTTTAGAAATGTTTTTAGGTGGTTAGTTAGGATTGGAATATCATAAATAATGCCTTTTAGATAGGTTTATTAATTTAATTGTATTTTTATATGTAGATGGATCAATCTTCATATGCGGTCTTTTTACGGTCTCAATCTAAAGATACGTCTGGGCCATCAAACTCGGACACGGTTCCGAACACGTTTCCGGGGCCACCACCACCACCACCACAAAATGTGTCCAGAATGACACTCGAGGAACTCCTCAATTCTTCTGCACGGTTCGGTCTTCCCAAAATATGTCAAGACCGTTCAGATGGTTCTTTATAGTACGTACAAAATTATTATTTAATTACTTTATTATGTAATTTTAAATAATTTTAATTTTTTATAATTATTTAATTTTTAAGGTTTGATGGCGATGGGGAGCTCTCTCGGAAAATTGGTAGATCTTTAAAAGATCTTACACAAGCGCCTACACCTGCTTCTCCAAAACCCCGACTTCAGTAATTGATCGGTGTTGAGACTTTTGTGGTAAGTATTATTTTATTATTAATTTATTGTAATATGTTTCAAATTAAATATTAAATTAAATCTAATAATTAAACTAATTACTTTTTAAAGCTTATTGAAAATTTAATTTTAATAATTATTTTTATAAATTTAACACATTATTTAGAAAATATTTTAAAATTTATTATAAATTTTTTATAGAGCAATCTTATTATTGGAAGAGAGGCCTAGACGGTTTAGTATGCCCCAATTTTGAGGCCAAATTGAAGAAGAGAATTACGGATGCGGTAAACAAATGGAATGTATGAGCTACACCGGGTTGGCTGGATCCGAATGTATGAGCGCTTTTGATCGTCCATTGGCAGACGGAGACCCATCAGTCAAATAGCCAGAAGTGTCGAGATGCTCCTTATACCGAGCAAAATACGCAAGAAATAATTTCGAGACACTTCTCGGGCCAGGAGTCCTTCAGAGCCAAGGATCGCAAGATAGTAAGTTTTTAAAAAAGTTTCGTATTAACTTATTTAACTTTTAAAAAAAATTCGTATTCTATTTCTAGGCGGAGCAGAACAATTCCAGCAACTTTGACTTCATTGCAGTACTCCATACAACGAAGCATAAGGATAGCGTTTGAGCTGATGGGAGGTCAGAGAGACTCTACTATGAATCCTCTATGCAAATTGAGGATGAAACTCATACTAGATTGACCTTGAATCCTGACTCCCAAGAAGGATTAACTCAGTTCGAGAAGAATCAAATTTTCGTTCAAGTATTTTTCAATTTAACTTTAGATTATTTATAAATAATTATTATGTATAATTATTTTCTATATATAGTTCAATTAATGTCTTCATATTTTTAAATGTGTAGAATGCTCCGAAGAAAAAAGGACGCATATTTGGCGTTGACTCACTCTAGCCCGAAGTGTCTGCAACTGCTGCCGGAGTCCGGGTTACACAAGGAGATGAAGAATTACAGGCCGAGGTTGTCCGCTTGAGGGAGCAGGTTATGGCGCATCAGATGTGCTTTGATAATCTGAGACAGGAGCCGAGATTTAAAGTGTGGTTCGAAAGGATGAACGCGAACCCGAATGAAGGCCAAAGTTCTCAACAACCAAGGGACAACCAGAACGAGAACGAAGATTAGGAAAATGTTTTTTATTTTTAATTATGTTTTTTGGATTTAATGTTTAATACTTTAATTATGTTTATGTTGGATTTAATGTTTAACATTTTAATTTTATTAAATTATTTTAATTATGTTTTTTTTAAAAAAATATTATAATTTTATTTTTTAAAACATATTACATAAATTTTGCGACGTATTAGCGTCTAGTAGACGCTATTTTGTCGCTAAAAATTTGCGACGGAATAGCGTCTGCCAGACGTTAAGACATCGCAAAATGTGACGTGTTTTTAGCAACAAAAAAATTAATCGCTAGTTAATCGCAAAATTTGCGACTAATTTGTGATTAAATATAGCGGGTTCAGTTATTTTTTCGCAAATTAGTGGGTAAAATTAGGCGCAATTTCGTCGCTATATTAGCGGCGAAAATAAATTCGTCGTTAATTAGCAACGAATTAGCGATAGAATATTTTTGCGACTCAAGAAACGCTGTGGATTTATTTTCGTTGCTATTCTGTCGCTAATTGGAATTAGCGACGGAATAGAGATGAATTTCTTCGTCTCTAATTTGCTGTTATCTTGTAGTGTCTTCTTCTTCTCTTTGAAGCTTCAATTTGAAAACTTCAAACCACCATAATCTTTCATTCTCCCCTGTTTGAGTGGCATAATTCATTCAAAAACAAAATTTATATATCAACAATGTTGATAGCAGCATCGCTGATAAGTCAGGTTTTCACCCAAGAAATCACTGGAAGCGTACAGTTAAGCACGTTGTAGTCGTTCAGGATCGAATCCACAAGGACCAATGATCACACGAACAAAAATAGGATCAACTATGGGTTAAGGCGAAAAGAGAAAATTGGTTGTGACACTAGAACGAGAACAAATAGCAAGAAAGCAAAAACGGATTGTAATCAATCGAGTAAAGCGTTGGGCACATGGTTTTCTCAGGGAATTCAAGTCATTATAAATATCAGGTTAATTAAAAGGGAAACAAGATTAAGAAATGTGTAGAACTCAAATCACGAAGCTAGAATTAATCTACTTTCATAGCGCTGATTCGCTATGTTATAGAATCCAAGAGACTAACTTACGTTGAATTTCATATTCTTAACATGCATTAGATTCAGGTTTCATAAGTTCACAAAGCACAATAACATCAACTTTCGTTGGCTAAGAACTCTTTGCTCATTTAACATAGATCATGCATTCAAGAAATCACTTTCAATGTATTGAAAATCCTAAGATCAGAAACTACGTCGCGAATCCAGTTTCAGTATTAAACATAGTGATAAACGAAGATCCAATAGATAATTTCTCAATCTGACAACCTAACAATGACAAATCATGAAAACCCTAATGAGAAATCCTAAACCCAACTAATGAACTACTCATTCATAGCAAAATAGCAGTCAGAAGATGAATCAAAGGAAAACATATTGTAATTGATAAAACAGAAATAAGAGGATTCAAAATTCTTCTCCGAATCGAAGTATGGATCAGGAATTATCTCCCTCAAATTACAAAACTCCAAAATCTCTTTTATTACTTAGAAAATAGCATAATCCTCTAAAAACACGAGTTTGACCATTATTAAAGTAACCAAGTCGAGTCTAGTCGTTTTTGATGGGGGTATGGATCATGTTTTTAGAAATTTGGTCATGTCATGCCCTAAATCAATCGATCCTTTGCATTCTAGAAAATTCCTTCACTTCATTCTCTGTGCGTTCTTCATATGGTCGCCAGCTTGACATGTGTTCACTAAAATGGCCATAATGTTTTATCACACCGTTGGATTTCTTTAAAACCACCACCAAATGAAAGCTAACTCTTGTGGCTATCTTATATCTTAATTTAAGCTCGATCCAGCGGTGGGAAGTCTTCCAAATAAGGCTAAACGTCGGATGCTTTAACGTGATTCTTCATTCCAAAATGTCCGTTTTTGATCCAAATTGCTCCATTCTTTTCCAAAGCAACCTAAAACATGTAAAAACACTAAAGGACACCAAAAGACTCCAAAAAGAACCAAATACATATTAAAACACTACTTTTCTCGAATAAAACATAAGTAAGAACCCGTAAAATACGAATACATCAAATCCCACAGACTTGAATCTTTGTTTGTCCTTAAGTAAATGAAAACGAATATCCAATTGAAGGATAAGAAATTTGAAAACAGCTGAACCTTTACACTTTCAGGAGACCTTACTTTGCACTTAGATTCGCTGACCACATTAACTAGAGACAATCAAAACATTCTTCCCAAGATCCCCATCATGATTATGTTTTATTGGTATTTTTATTTTTTCACTTTTCCTTTAGATTTTAGTATGTTTTATTGATGTTTATATGCAATTCTCAACTACTAGAAGTACTTTTCTTCTATTTTTAGTATTTCAAGTCATTCAGGTTAACCAATGATATTTGGAGCTTTGTGGAGCTAATTGGACCAAAGTTAGTTTCTGGACAGTTTCGGAGCATCAGAATTATCATCCGAGATGAAGATCTTTCCCTCCATAGATTTTAATGAAATTAGGATAGGAGATAGATAATTGAATTACCTTTCAGATTAAGGTGGTCTCGCATCATTTGAAGCAATGGATAAAGAGTTGCACTAATTTTACTGAAAATGGTCCAACTATCTCACAAATGAAGGATGCGTAGAAAGACCAAAAAAAAAGAAGACCATTTGGGTTTCAAACCAGACATTCTCCAGACTTAAATGGATCTATTCCAATCTTTTTTATGCCCAAGAACTCAACTCAATACCTCTTTACACGAAATCCAACATTTAGATGCCTTAAAGGCTGGCTTTCAAACGTTTGACCTAATGAGGAAATGTACTATAAGTAGTTTTTTGTACCTTTTGTTTTGAAGAGAGTTGTTTTAGGTTTTAGATGGAATAAGTTCCTAAGGAGGCAGGGACGACACCCTTTGGGGTCGTCCCCCTTGTAGCCTTCTAAGGATCCATCTCTCTCATTACATCCATATTTCTTTCATCATTCGGTTTTATCTATCCTTCTCCCTTTGATTTGTTATGAATGTTTGCCGCCATGATTAATTTCGTGTTTACATATTTTTAATCTATTAGTTTGCATGTTAGAAAAAATATTACATGTGAACTGTCCCGAGTGAGTCCTTTGTTAGGGCATGCGGGGATATGCCGTGATTGTAGGACACACTAGGTAGAAGAAAAAGGTTTGCGAAAGTTTTGAAAGAGATTTCTAGTAAGTTAGGGTTGTTTTCCAAATGAATTTCAACTTGCTAGTTGCTTGTCAGGCACGGTAGGTGCCTTCTGTAGAGTTTAGGATTAGGTCTGGACTTTCGGAGTTTAGCGGGTATCGGGTGAGGAGAAGTCGGGTTCGTCCTTATTGAGTGGCTTTTTTGAAAAGTCACTCACCCCTCTCTTTTTCTTCTTTTTCTTTTGGTGTTTCTGCAGGTTGCTGTTAGAAGCGAAAAATTAATGACCGGTTGGTGAAGTTTTCTCCGATTTTGGCGGTACATAGGTTAGGATCTTCACCTTTCCCGGATCTGAGATCCTTGCATTTGTGATGCGGGCAGTGAAAGGAGTCTTTCAAGCCTCGTCAAGGAGTCGATCGATCTCTGGCGCAGCGCTGGTCGCATGATGGATCTGCGACTTTACCGCTTTCACTTCTGCCGTAGTCTTTGCGATGTAATTGCGAAGATCATCGAGATCATGATTAGCAATTTTGCGGGAAGGCATGCGCGTCCTGTTAGCAACTTTGGCCTGCTCCTCAGCCTACTCTTGCTGCTCAGCCCGGAGGAGGTTTTCTTCTTCCTCCGTCATGGGTTCGTTGAGCTCAGAATTGCGGCGAGCTTCTCAAACCTTCACTCTTCTCGGGTGAACGTCAGCGTCCTCGTCCGTAGGATCGGTGTGGTCGCTGAAGTCCAGGTCGATTCGCTCGGCCTCATGTTCCACCGTTGCTTTCTCAAGAGCTGGGAGGTCATTCACGCCAGTCCGGGTTGCGACAGGTGTGATTTCATCGGGATTCTGTTCCGATGGTCTCTCCTGCATGTTCTGGACCACTCCAGATGGAGTAGCGAAGTTAAGTCTTCTTCCGCGGAGTCTGGTCGCTC
>OVAN01008986.1:0-17493 GCA_900406275.1 Anastatica hierochuntica | reverse complement strand
TTGCTGGGCACGTAATGAGACTTGTAACTCTTTCTCTTTAACTGTTTCTCAGCCATTATTGCCTTGTGTAGAAGTTCTTATAATTCCACGTAATGATGAACCTCCAATCTTTCCAGAATATCTCTGTTCAGTCCTCCCATAAAACGAGCCATAGTTGCTTCATGATCTTCTTGAGTATCAGCTCTCAGCATTAGAGTTTCCATCTCTTTAAAGTACTCTTCTACAGACCAGTTTCCTTGAGTCAAGCTTCTGAGTTTAAAGTGCAACTCTCTATGGTAATGACTTGGCACGAACCTTATTCTCATGATAATCTTCATCTGATTCCAAGTTTGAATGGAATTTTCTCCTGCACGTCTTCTGGTTGTAACCAAATTATCCCACCAACTCAAAGCATAATCTTTAAATTCTGTAGGAGCAAGCTTCAGTTTTCATTCTTGTGTATAATCTCTGCAGTGGAACACAAGTTATATCCTTTTTTCAACTCTAGATACTCTTCTGGATCACTAGTGCCTCTAAAAATAGGAATTGCAAGTTTAAGACCACCAAGAGGATCAATGGCTTGCGGTTGTCTTTCTTCTCTGTCACGTCTTCTTCTCCTTGGGCCATTAGATCGAGAAGAATGATTGTAGTAGTTATCATTTGTAGAATGTTGTGGACTTCTTCTGATTCATTCATGATCAGACTACTCAATCTCATTTCTGAAGTTATCTAGTCTTTGATCCATCAAAGAAGTCATTCTAGCTGTTAAAGCATCTAGTAAGAGTTTATGTTGATTGTTGACTCCAGCTTCTCCATTATCTGTTCCTGCCATGGTTCCTGTTTAAATTCAAGCAAAGAACCATTAAAAGTGCTCACAGAAACACTACAATTGCCAACAAAACTCAACAGAATCGAAACAAAACTTATTATTGCTCAGAAACACTAATTCAAGTTTTCTTCAAGTTTATGATGTTATGTTCAGTTCTAACAAGGACAACACGTGATCTAAGTAGATTAGAATCTAATGAACAAGTTTCTAACAACTTTTCAAGCCTAAAATCAATCTGATTTCAAAATATGAAATGTCAGAAAATTCGCAGATTGTAAACAACAAGGGAGAACATAACATGTTCATGAAGTTTGCTCTGATACCACTTGATATGATCCTAGATGAGAGGATCAAGTCCCTTGATTCACTTCATGAGTTGTGATGATGATGATTAAATACTATGGCTGAAAGAGTGGCTGGTTGAATGAATCGAGTGAAACTTCTTGAAGTTGCGGAATCTCTTCAAGACTTTCTAANAGAGAGAGAGAGAGAGAGAGAGAGAGAGAGAGAGAGAGAGTTGCATGAGAAATAAAGGCTTGTACATGCAGAAAGCCTAGGAATTCAAAACAGAAATTAAATACTAAGTTTGACCATAAAATTGGCTCCTCTCCTTCTGATTTTCGTCACTCCCTTTGAGCATAGAATATATCACTTATTTTGGGCTTGAATTTTATCAAGAGGACTTTTATTTAAGTGTTGTGGCCTTACCTCATTAAAAACCTTACTTGGAAAACCCATTGGGACAAAACCAAGTGAAGGGAAAAAGAGTGTAAGTCACAACACCTCTCTTGATGACTTGCTCAAGTAGCTTTAATCACAACCAAAGTAGTTGGATAAGCATACTCAAAACTGCCCTGGATAGTGTATAAAAGTTGTTGTAAAGCTTGCTTGAATCTTGCAGCCTTGGAACGAGTCATTGGACCAAGAGGCACATATAATTCTTTGTCTTCTACTTCCTCATCTTTAAGTTGCTCCTTTTCTCCTTCTTTAACTCCATTAAGCTCTGGTTCAAGTTGTTGCTCCATCTCCGTAGCTTCTTTAGTTCCTTTGCTGGCAATGATCATATCACATATGGTTTCCTTTCCATAGACTATTCTCTCAGTTTTCAATTTCTTCTATTTAACATCTCTTCACTGAATTCGTCGTTTCCCAGTATGTCTTTCGTTCATCTGTGTTGCCTTCATATTTTCTTTCATCTCGTCCTTTTATCTTTCCATGTTATCCTTCCATGAAATAATATTATGCTTCCATTATCTTCCCATATGATTTTAACTTAATCTACACTTGGTATTCTGCACCGCTCAGGTAGATCCTTCTAAAGATTATTGCACCGTGCATTACTCAATTTTGCCTATTTAATGGCAGGTCTATCTTAATTACATAAGCGTGATCCTTTATGATTTTTATTACATTATTATCTCAGTCTTCTTCAATTATATGGTATTTGATATTGTGTGTAAGTGTTGTCCTTTACGCCTTTCATTATTACACTTCTTCGACCTTCTCTATTCGCCAATATCATCTTTCATCAACCGTCTGGTCTTCTGACTTTCATATATTGTCCTAGCTTTATACTCTCTTTACCGTACCTCTTTACTTCATTCATCTTTGATTATCACTCCTCTACTCTTAACTTGATAAATCTTCATGGTGTTTTTGATATACTCCATATCTTTCTTCTACCCAAATAACTTGAAAATAATTAATCGGTTTTTTCTCATCGGATGTGGATTTTCTTGGCTTAACTATAAGATTTTTTCACACATAAAATTTCCCAAGGGTCCTTCCTGGACAAACGTTTCCTTCAAATTCTTGATAGGAGCAGTTCTCACTCATAGATAGGTACTCGTCCTCTTGATATTGTTCTTCTACCACAATCTCTTCTTATTCCTTCCATCTATCCATCTAAACTTCATCTCTATTTATCTTGATATCTTCTTTTACTTTGTAAGCTCTGGTCTATAACCAAATCTTCCTGTAGCTCTATGATTCTTTAAAATCTTCCTCTTTCCTTTTTTATTACTACGACCATATAAATGCACTCTCACTATCTCACATGTTTGAGTAGCCATTCACTGATCTGTCCTTCGATCATTTCATATCTCCCTCATATGTCATTGATCCATCCTTTGATCACTTTGCGTCTTCCTTATATGCTTCTCTAGTATACCTTCTTGCTTCTCAAGGTCAAGGTTATCTTTCTCTTCCCTTAAGTCTATACAGTTCTACTTCTGTAGCAGTCATCAGAAAGTACTTATGCCAATTCCATCCTTTGTTGTGCACTCATGTCTCTGTTTAAAGCTAGTCCATCTTCAATGTTGGCTCGTCTCTTTGACATTTTAACCATCACCTTGTACAAGTCTCTTTAACTGTTACTTCTCCATCAATTGGTTTGGCATGAAGGTTTATAATATGGTATTCTAATAGGCTTATGCTCACACCTTTACTTTCGTAAAAGTTCTCTCCAGACTCAACTAATAACACTAACACAAAAACACTAACACAAAGACACTAATGGCACCTTTGAGGGTGTCGAATGAGGCATAGATGACAGAATCATGTATAACATTTCGCTTCCAAACTTACATCCATAATACACATAATTTATTCTCCATTTGATATCATACATAACCATACATTAGAACATAGTATAATTCAACAAGCATGCATCACTCGAACAACTTAAACATCCTTCCCTATTACACATGTATGCATTATTCACACCAACTTCTTTATTACACAAGCATGCATTACTCATACCCAAAAACAAGATCTCGTTAAAACCCATACTTACTTGTTACGAGACTTTTATTAGGTTTTGGGGGTTTAAGGTTACCTATTCTATAGGAAACTGCTTGATAGGTTGGTTCCAATGGTATTGGGCCATTTTCCAGTTGAACCATAGACGGTATTGTGGGATACATTCTGGTACAAGATGTTAAGTAATGACCTCTCTCCCTACATGTGTAGCAAGTTATGGAACGTGGTACCTCCCTACCCTGTCGGACATCCAGACATGCCCTTACAACATGATATGGTCGTCCGCTGTTGAAACAAACACCTAGAAAAGGTAGCGGTATAGTCGTCTGGCCACGCCTAGTTTGTCGATTTGATCTTTGTCTTGAATATTGTTGGCGATTAATCCTTTGTTGCCGACCTAAACACAACAACTCATTAGCCAAGCGGATTATTATACTACCATCTCTTCTTTGTGAAGGGCGGCTTGATATTCACCGTGCACTTCTCCTCTGGCGTTGCTTCCTACTTTGTCCGTTAATGTTGGATGTTCTCGGATCTGGTCCCGTCGGATTATTAACAATAGGGAGAGTAGGCGTGATATGTTCCTTGATCGGTCCATGTGAAGAATAAGACTCTTTAGATTGGTGGGGGCTCCATAATGATATTCATACCATTGTACAATGCTTGATTCAAATTTCCCTCCATTCCATAATGTTGTGATGATTCCCCAAGTCCTACTCCATTCATCTATGTTGATGGTCTAGTAAACCACATACGCTTCATTGGTATTTAAATAAAATGTAAATTATAATCCCTTCCTATCTAAAACGAACTGCTAGTTTCCTAATTGACCTCCTTACGACACTTTTGACTCGATAAAACATTTGAAAACCAAGTCCCAATGACCATGGAGAACTATGCTCTGATACCACCTTCGCTGTAACACACTCCTAGAGGATTAAGTCAAAGTCAACTAATCTACCGTTCAACAATCAAACAAGAACATGCACGACAAACCACTTAACCTGAACAAAACGTCCCAACTGGAGATACTACATCTATGCACCAAGACATCCAACCCGAGGTTCTTAGAACACATCCAAGACCCTTAGGTCAAACATCCGAGAGCGTGTATCCTAACTGACCCAAGTCAAGGCTTTACAACCTAAGCTTGAACCCGCTAGTTGGTTCATCCCAGACTGGGACTAGTATCATATGGAACCTGAGTATTTCATAAAAAAATTTATAATTTATTATATTTAATTACAAATTTTACCAAAGCTTTAAATAGATCTGCACATAAGCTTAAAACATTGATACATAATAGAGTCGTACTTCATTTGCTAAGAGGTACATAAACTACACCAACACCTAATGTTCCTTTGAATCGTACAAGTATCCCGCTAATGGTTACCTGCAAAACAGAGAGTCTAATGAGCAACAAATTTGCTCAGCAAGTCGGGTTCCCTAACGAATAAATCATTCCACCCAATGCATCAACAAAGCAATCAAGTAATCAAGCAATCAATCAATATGCAATGCAACGTTAAATGGTCTTCCGCTGTCCATGCAGTCGTCTCTTAAGGATGTTTTTGGGGAGTTCTTTGATGGCACTACGGAAGCAAGAACACAATGTCTATACATGAAGATGAATGCTTTTAGGTAAGAAGATATAAGCAAAAGAGGCTAGAGGATGTTTGTATTCAAGGAATGGAGCAAAAGAGATGATGAAAGAATAAGTGTATTAGCCTTTTTGCCTAGGGTTTTTTTGGAAGATCTCCATAATCCCCTAAGATTTGTTGTTTATACATGAAAGTCAGTCCTTATACCTTTAAGATTAGAAGATACTGTAATTATCTACAAATAAACATGATGATCTCTTTATTAAATAAAAGAAGATAAGTATCGGCTGAGAGTCGGCTAGCCTTTCGGCTTCCTGCATTCTTATGACGTTTTGCTTCCTGCTCCATGGAATTCCCGTGCCTTATACCTAAGCTATCATACTCCATCTAAACCAAGGGGAATCCCCAAGGCTCAAATTACTCCCAAGAGTTTGCCCCTTATTGCGAAGGTTCGATCCGAAGATGGGGAATAACATGTCTCCCTGGTTACTTAGGTAGGAAGCCTTTAACTGCTTGGTTACCCGAGGATGTATAAGTGTGCTTTCTCAAACAATTTTAGCGTCCGCTTTCTTCTAGTCGGACGCCGCTGAGGCTTGACGCCATTAACTCTTGACGTTCTCATTGCCTCTTGGCGCTTTGCTTCTAGCTTTGAGGCTTTTGAATTTCAAACTCATGTTTTAATAGAGAGAATCTTGGGAATTGTTGCATGCTGAACGGAAATATCCGTCGTTGGTTGAGGTTACGTTAGGATTTTGAAAAGAGAAAGTGAGAAGCTGCTCCGAGATTGGTGCCGCCAAATCATTGCGCGCGTGAGCTCAACTTCTTTCTCCTTCCTTCTTTTACACTTTTAATTTTCTTTTCTCTTTCATTCTTGCATATTCTCTTTATTTTCTTTAATTTTTTTCGAAAAGCTTCTTCCTTTTGGAATTTACATTCAAGCCCTATTCCGCTCGCGATTCCAAGTTAGAATTTCTTACTCCTTCTTCTTCTTACTTCTTTTAGATTAGGACCCCGAGGGTACTTCTAGGATTTAGGGTTCGTTTTAGCCTCTAGGTTTCTTGATCCCCTCAGCCGTAGATATAGAATCGGGACCTTCTCAGGTCGACGATGTCCAGCTCTACAGAAGAGTTTTCCCCTAAGTTTTCTTTGTCGGTGGGTGCCAGGGTTAGGAAGAGGCACTTGACAAGGACAAATCCCTCCATTGATGTCTAAGGATCTTCAGAGGACATGGAGATCCATGATGTCACCCCCAGACTGCTCCGTTCTGTTGTAGGCTCTGCTCTTCTTAAGGTGGGCCCTTTCTTTTCTAGCAAACCGAAGCATTTTATATCTTAAAGAAAACAATATTCTCTTCGGGAGGAGGTAACTTTGAGGGTGGCCAAGAAGGATGAGATGGCTTCTTAGTGCCCTGGAGATGAGATCACAGTGTATGAGGGCTACTTCGAGGCCAGAATCAGGGGTAAGAAACCAGCCCTGGTGATGAACCCGCCTTCTTGGAGGATCCTTACTGCTATCCAGGTCCTCAATGAGTTTCACGAGTTGGATCAGGGAATCAATGAACTTCTTTACGCATACTATTTCTCTCACGTCACTCCCAGTGAAGGTAGGTACTACTTTCACTGTAGGGCAAGCGCTCCTATAGTTAAGGAGCTTGATAAGAGTAAGAGAAAGGGGGCCACCTTCACCAAACTTTAGGCTCAGAGGTTTGCTTTTATGGAAGTAGGATTATCACCTAGCTTTTCTACTCTTTGGAAGTTCACTGGTAGGTTTAGGATGATATTTCTGTTATATGGCTTCTAACCTAGATGTTGACTTTATTGTCTTATACTTTTTGCAGAGGTGTCGATGGAGAAAGGAGAAGAAGGCAAAGAAGGGGTGGAAGAGGCTTTGGAGATGGCCCGCAACTAGCTCAAGGGGGATACGGACTCTTGGAATCTGGCGGAGGAGTTTGAGAATTACAAGGTAGTGGTGACAGCGGAGGCCGAAGAACAAGGCTTCCTAGCTCCCTCTTTTGAGGATGAACCTGAAATCCCTCCTGCCAAGGACAACACAACCCCCATGGACTCGGACGCCAATGAGGAGAGGTCGCCTTGTAACACCCACGATCAGGATTAGGTAAAAGTCAACCAATCTGCCATGCAACAATCAAACAAGAACATGCACGACAGACCAATTAACCTTAACCAAATATCCCGACCGGAGATGCGACAACTATGCTCCCAAACTCTCGACCCGAGGTTTCCAGAACAAATCCGGAATCCCTAGATCAAACATTTGAGAACATGTATCCTAACAGACCCAAATTAAGGCTTTGCAACCTGCTTTCAGATCCGCTAGTTGGTTCGTCCCGGACAAGGACTAGTACCATATGGAACCCAAGTACTTGGCAAACATACTTTATTCATATAGTACTTAGGTTCAAGTACATAAAACGTATAGACGGTCGACCATTTCGAAACTGTACTTATTTAAAATACAGTTTTGGGATGGGGGAGACTAAGGCATGGTCTAAGGGTATTTATAGGGCTGGATGCTCAAAGGAAAATGGTTTGGCTCGTGGGAAACCTTGCTGGCCACAAGCACGAGCTGTCGGCCGAAGGGAAGCTGCTGGACGCCACGTTCGACCCGCGTGCTGACACATGTCCAGCTGCTTCTGCTGAAGCAGGCAGCCAGAGTGGTGAACCAGGCACACAGGCACACTGCCTGGACAATGTCCGGATGTGCCTTACACTGTCCCAAACGTATCCGAACGTGCCAGACAGTGCCCGATCGGATCAGAACGTATCGGGACGTTCGTTTCTCAGATCCGAACGTGCCGAGCAGTGTCCAAACAGTCCGGACAAATTTTTCTCCGAGAAAAACCTATTTTTCTTCGGGGAATATCCTTACCATTTATTCCTTAGACCATTTTACCTTTCAATTGCCTAGGAATAAGTTCTCAACTTAATTTCCCGGTCATCTAAGACTTTTTATGCCGAACCGTCGACATTTTCAATCCTTTAAATTTCCTAAGGAATCCATTCTTACCGCCCCTTCTCCCGGATTCCAACTTAAAAATTTTGCTTTCTTCCAAGTAGCTTACTTATCTTTCCGCTGCTCACCATCCAGTCTTGACCAATATTATATCCGTTCGCGAGGGTTATTACATTCTCCACGCCCCCCCCCCTCAATATAATTTGTCCTCAAATTCTTAGGGATACATCCTTTTTCCAATACTCATTGTATCATCCTCAACTTACTTCCTTCGCTGTATCACCCTCAGCTCGGATCAGATCAAGTTCCTTCAATCCACTGTGTAACAATCAAACAAGAACATGCACGGCGAATCGAGAAATCATAACCTTTCACCGGACTGAAGATGCTACAACTACTTTGGATTTGTTGCTTCATCATACTTCCACTCTTTTTTCCGTTTAACATATTTCTCCTTCCAATCTCTTCTCCTAAATACCTTTTCATTGTAACACCTCTAGCCTGGATCAAGTCAAAGTTACCTTAATCGGTCGTGCAACAATCAAACAAGAACATGCATGACTAATCAAAGAACCTTAACCTTTTACCCGAGGAAAGATGTTACAACTACTTGGTTCCATTTCTTCTTCTTCATTCTTAACACCATTTGTACATCTCTTGCTTACGCATCTTCCACACATCCTCCTTCTTCTCCCAATCATATTCCTTCACATCTCTTCATGTTCTGTTAGCTGCCATGTCTCGTTACCATTCCGAGATTGGTGTGACTCTTTTTGGAACATGATACTCTACCTTTTTCCCTTAAAAAAATCTGATATAGGAGTGTTTATGCTGTAGCATTTTTCCTCATCATCAGCCAAGAACGGCATTTCTAATCACCCCATGCTTTTAACACACTATCTCCCATGATTATCTGTATTCCACTTCCTCAGGTTCTTTAGTTTGCACTTCCCTTATTCCCCTTCTCCTTTCTCTAAGGCAGTGTTCTGATCATTTTGGATTCTACTCCTCTTGACCATCCCGTTTCATACATCCACTAACTTCCTTTTCTCCCGTTTTGATCTCATAACTCTATCCTCTTTCTTTCTTCTGTCTCTATTTCTTTCCTAGTTATCCTCGGTAGCACCTTTGCCCTTACTACCAGATAACCCTTCCTTCCATCTAGCTTTGGATATACTAAACACGTGCGATCTTTGTGCTTTCTCTGATCGCGCCTTAACTCAATGACTTTGCATCTTCTAACCACTTTATCCTTTTATTGTATTATCGCCAACCTAGATCAGGTCAAACTTCTCCAATCTACCGTGCAACAATCAAACAAGAACATGCACGACAGACTAAAAAATCCTAACCTTGCACCAAGCTGATGATTCTACAATTACTTGGATATGGTGCCTTTGCTTACTTTCATAACTTCTTCCATCCATTCTTCCATGAATACTTTCCAGTATACTTCCTCTTCCCGTTCCTTCATTCACTCCTCCATGAATACCACTAGTCTTCCATGACTTACGGTATTTAGCCTCTTCCTTTGAGGACTAATTTTCCTTCGCCAGTTATGTCAATCTTTGGTCCTTTGATCTCCTCCTCGTCTTATACACTTCCTCTACTCACATCCTTGGGTATGTCCTGAACCCCCTATCTCAAGCTAGGATTTGCTAATACTGCCTAATCCTATATCTCATCCTTGGCTAATTCACTTTCTCCATTACTCATCCTTCCTCTTTTATCTCCTGGTTCTTAGTTCATCTTCTAATCCTATTATCCGTTGCATCACGTATTTCCCTAACATGAGCTTGACTTGTCGACACATCGTCTTAGCCTTTCATGTCTACATCATTCCTTGTAAGTTAGAGTTACATCCTCTGCTTTCTATTTCCTACTACATTTTGTATCTTCCAGGTCCTTCATGTATTTCATCCTTCTATAATTTCCATTGTCAATTGATTCTCTTTCCTTTCTGAACTTCTTATTCTTGATCGGTTCTCCAATGTAGTCATCCTCTGTACTCCTTTTCTAATTGCATCATCTTGATCTGACGATCCAATCCTTACTCATAATACTTCCTTAATACTTGGCAGCATACATCCTTCTGACTAAACTACGAAACATCAGAAGTCGCATTCAATCACACTTGCCGTCCGCACAAGATGAATGCTCGGTTAAGGTTTTCTTGGGGCGCTTCCTTACACTTTCATTTTCATGAAAGCTTGCTCCGGACTCAACTAATAACACTTAACTCTAAGACACTAACGACATCTTGGAGGATGTCGAACGAAACGTAGGTGAGTCCTTCACCATCCGTTTCGTTAATACTTGTTCGAATAATCATAATTCCCATTTTACTTACCTGGCGGAAACCACGATCGTCTAACATGGCATTTTGTAATTTCGATCAACCCATATGCCCATAATATATTATCACTCAATCAATACCATATATCACAATCAATATGTACTACTACAAAAAAATCATGCATTACTATCACAAAACTATTCACTAAACAAGCAAGGCATGTATATTATAAGGAGTTAAAACCCAACATACATGGAATTGGGCCCTTTTGAGGCTATGAAGGTTGAAACTATCCTAACTAGGGAACTTACTTAAACAGTAGTCGCCCGACACTTGAAATGTGGCGTGTTGACAGTCTATTCCTCTTGAGGACATGAGGTGGAAAGATGTCATCTCTTTCCACAGGTATAACAAGTGATGCACTTTGGGACCTTTATTGGGAAGGCTCTATCCATATGATCTTCTACCCCACATACATAACATGATGCTAAACTTTTCTTTGACTATCTGCCGTTGTTCCCCCTTCAATAGCCGAAAGACTAACAATTCTAAATTCCGCTTCCAATGCTTCCAAGTCCTTTTCAGCAGCCGAATCACTTCTCCTTTGGCTTAAAGCATCGGCCACCACATTCACTTTCCCCGGGTGATACTGAATTTGAGAGTCTTATGATCGGTGAATATCTTGACCGTCTCGCCATAAAGATAGGATCTCCATATTTTCAGAGCAAATACGACCGCCGCCATCTCTAAATCGTGAGTAGTGTCATTCTCTTCATGTTTCCGTAACTGTCATGAAGCATAAGCTATAACCTTATCATCCTGCATGAGCACACATCCTAGTCCTACTCGAGATGCATCGGTATACACCGTCTATGCCTTCCTCGATGTTGGTAGTGCGAGTACAGGTGCCGTCGTCAAAGCTTCCTTTAGTAGTGAAAAAGCCTTCTCTGTCTTTTCACCCCATTTGAATGATACTCCCTTCCTAGTCAAGCTTGTTAAGGGTTTGGTTATGATGAAAAAATTCCTTACAAACTTCCGATAGTACCCTGCCAAGCCTAGGAAACTTCGGACTTCTGTAGCATTGGTAGGTCGTGGCCAATCCTTAACCACTTTAATCTTCTCAGGATCCATTGAAACGCCCTTCTCTGATACTCGATGGCCGAGAAACCTGATCTCTCTCTTCCAAAAGCTATATTTACTGAACTTTGCAAACAACTTCCAGTTCCTAAGCCGCTCCAACACTTTTTGGAGATGTTCTGCATGATCCTCCTTACTCTTGGACTAATTGAGTATGTCATCTATAAAGATGATAACAAATTTATCCAAGTAGTCTCGGAATACGTCATTCATCAACCACATGAAGGCAGCCGGCGCATTAATAAGTCCAAACGTAATTACCACAGACTCGTAATGGCCATACCGTATCCGAAAAGCTGTCTTCATGATATTTGATTCTGCGATGGGGATTTGATGATACCCTGAGGCTAGATCAATCTTCGAGAACCAACTTGCTCCTTGGAGTTGGTCCAACAACTCATCAATACGCGGCAAAGGATACTTGTCCTTAATGGTAACATTGTTTATCCCACGATAGTCGATGCATAGCCTCATGCTTCCGTCCTTCTTCTTCACTAATAGGACCGGAGCTCCCCAAGGTGATGTACTCGGCCTAATAAACCCTTTCTCCATCAAGTCTTCTAATTGCTTATTCAGTTCTGCTAACTCGGCCGACGCCATTCTTTAAGGTGTTTTTGCTATCGGTGCTGCTCCCGTCTCAAGCTCAATAGTGAATGGGTCGCTTCGTGGTGGAGGCAATCCTTCCAATGGTTGGAATACATCATGGTATTCCTTTGCAACAGGTATGTCTTCCATTTTTAGCCCTTCCTCCATTTCTCCTCCAAGAACGGTCATCGTTACTAGGTATACTTCACCTTCTACCAAATTCTTCTCAACTCTCACAGTGAATACGAATGATACTCCACTGCTTGGGCATATCCCACCAGTCCGAAGCGTCCTTAGCTAAGTAATAAACAGTAATTTCCTTCTTGAACTCTTCCGGACACCGAGTCGCACTAAAATTCTTTGCTAAATTCCTCAACCAAGCTTCTGCTTCAACGGGATTAGTGCCTGAAGGATATTCTATGGTTTTAAATTCCTTCATCATCGTAACCAATCTTAGGATAATTGGGTAGGGGTACTAGTCGCCGATTAGATGGGCCTTCTACCATCGTTGGATGGTGTTGATTAATTCAATCCAATAAACCATACACCAACGTAGTAAGTGGATCTGCGTACCTCACAGTTTCCTTTCAACTTCATGATCCCCATTAGGTAGCTCAAGCATAACACTTCTTGGAATATCCGAATCATCCTCATTATAGTCCTTCTACTCGTCATTTATCCTTGGGTGGTCAAGGCTTTGTCTGGTGATTTCACGGGGAATACTAGAAACATCAGATATCTTCATTTCCAAGTGTCGCATTACATTTCCAGACTCTTGTTGCTTATTTTTCTTGTTGAGCTCCCTCGGGTTCTTCACCACAAAACCATTTTGAAGACATTCTGCACCATTTCCAAGGGTAAGTCCTAATCCCATCCTATCTAATAAAAGGATCATGATGGCTTCCTAAAATGTCTTTTGTGACACCTTTGACTCAATAAAACATTTGAAAACAGAGTCCCATGTGAGCATGCAGAACCATGCTCTGATACCACCTTCGTTGTAACACCCCCGATCATGATTTGGTCAAAGTCAACCAATCTGCCGTGCAACAATCAAACAAGAACATGCACGACAGACCAATTAACCTTAACCAAATGTCCCGACCGGAGATGCTACAACTATGCTCCCAAACACTCGACCCGAGGTTTCCGGAATTCCTAGATCAAACATTTGGGAACATGTATCCTAACGGACCCAAATTAAGGTTTTGCAACTTGTTTCAGAAGCGCTAGTTGGTTTGTCCCGGACAAGGACTAGTACCATATGGAACCCAAGTACTTGGCAAACATACTTTATTCATATAGTACTTAGTTTCAAATACATAAAACATATATACGGTCGACCATTTCAAAACCGTACTTATTTAAAATACATACTCTTTTACAAAATGCACAAACACTACGCCAACAACACTGCTCCTTAACCCACTTATCACCCCTACTAGGGTTACCTGCAAAAGGAAGAGTCTAATGAGCAACTAATTTGCTCATTGAGTTCGGTTACTTATTACCCCCCATTCCCACATGTAACAAACATCAACACACATAAAGCAATTCAAACAAACATCAAGCATTGCAACACACAAACATTCAACAATTACCATGCAATGCAATACACATCCTCCCTATATGAGAGGTTGTTCCCGGTGGATTGCGAGGCTTGCCCCTTGCCATTGGTAATTCCACCTCTTAATCCAAATCCCTTCTTGCGCCTCTTGACTCTAGACACAAAGTCTACAAAGCCAATAGCCCGGATACTTGTTGCATCGTCATGCGGCCTACCCGCACCGGTTGAGAGTCGCTAACCCTATCACCGTGCTAAACATAATTTGTCTGGCCCGACAAGTTATGGCCCCATTCGACAACACATGCCGGGACTAATTTTGATACGGCTCCGACATGCTATGGCCTCTTGGTGGATACCAATGACTCTTCCGGCACTTCTCCCGAGTGTCGGACTCACACTACGGGTTCCTCACCAAGCGAACTCGTTCGCAATCAAATCCTGATTCACCAAGTGAACCCGGGACAAACAAGTCATATTGCCCGAACAAGGTTTGGACAATATAACGCCATAAACATGCATCAAATTCAACACATATACTAAAATGTTATACCCTCCGAGCCGAAGCCCGGACGGTATAACCCAATATCATTCACAGCATGCATGCATCACGAAATCAAAGAATATCACATAACATCATGCAATCAATCAACATGCAACACACAATACTCTTGTTTTGCAGGCGCTAATCGCACAATCAACACACAACCCTAACCGAGACTCGCCTTAGATTCCTGGCACGGTTTTGGCTAAGGAAAAACAGTGGCCTAACATGGCCGTTCCTATCGTCTCGCGGAATCCTACGTTCGGAAAAACGGATACACATGGTTAATGGTCGGTAACGTGCTATCCTAATCATCCGAACAATAAATAGCAGTTGGATACACGATATGTATGGTCGTATACATGATCGGATACTAAAGTACACGAGAAAACACGGTTTCGGATCAATCGACTTAACTGGGAACTTCCCAATCGAGGTGCACGATAGTTCTCGGCAGTACCACGGTTAGGCACGAGAAATTCCTTCGAAATCCTACTTAGGCACGAATCCGAACGCTCCAAGACACGTCTGGCATGAGTCTGAATGCTCCAGGACACGTCTGGCACAAGTCCGAACTCTCCAAATACGTCCGGGCAAGCTTTTTTCGTGTTCGGGAAAGGGTTTTTCAGGAGCCAAGCTTTGGTTTTGGGATGGGGGAGACTAAGGCGTGGTCTAAGGGTATTTATAGGGTTGGATGCTTGAAGGAAAATGGTTTGGCTCGTGGGAAACCTTGCTGGCCACAAGCACGAGCTGTCGGCCAAAGGGAAGCTGCTGGACACCACGTTCGGCCCGCGTACTGACACGTGTCCAGCTGCTTCTAATGAAGCAGGCAGCCAGACTGGTGAACCAGGCACGCAGGCACACTGCCTGGACACTGTCCGGACGTGCCTTAAACTATCCCGAACGTATCCGAATGTGCCAGACAGTGCCCGATCGGATTAGAACGTATCGGGACGTTCGTTTCTCAGATCCGAACGTGCCGAGCAGTGTCCGAACGGTCGGGACAAATATTTCTCCAAGAAAAACCTATTTTTCTTTGGGGAATATCCTTACCATTTATTTCTAAGACCATTTTACCTTTCAATGGCCTATGAATAGGTTCCCGACTTAATTTCCCGGTCATCTAAGACTTTTCAGGCCGAACCGTCGACATTTTCAATCCCTTAAATTTCCTAAGGTATCCATTCGTACCGCCCCTTCTCCCTGATTCCAACTTAAAAATTTTGCCTTCCTCCAAGTAGCTTACTCAGCTTTCCGCTTCTCACCATCCGGCCACTTGGCCAATATTATATCCGTTCGCGAGGGTTATTACACGCCTTCTCCAGATCCTCCTGTCGCCTAGCCTGGTGCCCAGAAGTCAAGAAACCAGATGACCTCCCCCTTATGGGTTTTAACTCTTTTATTTTTTCGATGATCAGCCCCTGCATGGGCCAATTTCCGCTCTTTGTGGGCTTTGTTAAGACTTTTTATGGCCTTTAAGGCCTCGACTTTTATGTGCCTTTAGGGGCTTAAAAACTTGTGCTTTGGCCATTCGTGGCCTTTTCTATGAATGCTTTAATGTTTCTTGAATCTTTTTTTGCGATCTGCTTGAGTCAAGCCACTTGCTAGGATTTCCATCGTCTAGCATTTTGCCTTGGTTAAGATCGTCTGGTCTTTGGCTTTGAGCCTCTTGCTTTTTACCCTCGAGGATAATTGTTTAGCATTTTAATTTTGCAAATCTTATGCCTTTTGGCGTCTTGATTGCAGTTGCTCGGCCTCTGGCTTTTTGCTATGTTCTCGAAGGACTTCCAATTATGGGGTTGGAGTATACCAATTTTCCCTCTCTTTTTTATTTTTTTCACCCTACTCCTTGTCCTTGGACAATACTCGAGGTTTTATTTGCATTCTTCCCCCACTTAGGTGGCCACTATCAAAGATTTGTTGCATTGTGCTTCTTGGAGGGAAGCCACTGTTGGGAGTAATTTATGTCATGGGAATTCCCCAGACTTAGATGGAGTACAACAGTAAGACCTCAAAGCAGGGGAACGCCAAAAAGCAGGAAGCCAGACGACGTCCTATAGCCAGAAGCCGGAAGCCGGAAGTCAGGCGACCAAGCATAGCCGGAAGCCGAAAGCCAGCCGACCACTGCCTCTCCTTTATTTTCGCTATTCCAACTAGTAGATAATGACATGTATTTTAGATAAATATGCATTTATTCTACAGATAATCATGATATATCCAATTTTTAGAGGGATAATCATGAAAGTAATGTATATATACCAAGCTTAAAGGAAAAACGTGCACGCACGAAAATCCTATGCCACAAATCAATACACAAGCAATTCTTTGTCGTCTCTCGATCCTTAAGCTCAGCTCAAACATTCAAAACCCTTTGCAAAACATTCATTGACCTCCAGCTTTGGTAGTGCTACAAAGAACAACCAAAATCACCCATAACAGTAGGCGCTAGAAGGAGGGGAGCTTTCAAAGAACAACCACGTGACGATGGTTGGAGTCAATCATGAATCAGCAAACATCACACCAACACGAGCAGAGCTCACCTACGATGAGATGCAATCTCAACTAGAGACTTCGCAAAAGAGACTAGGAGAGATGGAGCAGCTTTGAAGAGATCAGACTCCAACTAGATCTGACGCAGCAGCTACAGAGCTTCACACCTTAAGGCAGAGATGGAGGCTCATGCCAAAACGCTCCAAGAGAACACACAGTGCCTGCAGCAGCTGGAGCTGGAGAATGAGACCCTCATAGAGGCAAACTCGGCTCTGACGTCGAATCAATCCACAAATCACAGGTTCAGGGTCCAGGTACCCCGGATGCCAACTCTTGAAACTCCTCGTACCAATAACCTGGGAGAGGGAGAAAATCCAGCACCAGTGGGGACCCAAGATGACTGAAACCTTGCTCAAGAGCAAGAAGACCTGATGGATAGAAAAGAGCCACAAGCCGCAGGCCTCGTCCCACTCTCTGATGAAGCTAGACGACTAGAGCATATGTTCTCCAACAAATTTGAGGCACTACAGTCGGTGATCGAGCGACTTCCAGGTTTCTCACCTCCCTTGAGGAAAAATGCCTTGAGCTCCTATGCAGACACTGCCTTCTCAGAGGAGATCACCCTCACCGATATGCCCAAGAATTTTACCTTCCCATTCGTCAGGACGTACGACGAGACTTCTCACCCGGACAATCACATTGCGCAGTACAAGCAGAAGATGCTTATTGTGGCAA